>JAKSZT010010858.1:25002399-25095434 GCA_026826555.1 Tolypeutes matacus | reverse complement strand
GGGTCAGTAGTGATATCACCTTGCTCATTCCTTATTTTATGTATTTGCATCTGTTCTCTCTTTTTCTTTGTTAGTCTGGCTAAGGGTTTGTCAATTTTGTTGATATTCTCGAAGAACCAGCTTTTGGTTTTGTTTATTGTTTCCAGTGCTTTCTTATTCTCTATTTCATTTAGTTCTGCTCTAATCTTTGTTATTTCCTGCTTTCTACTTCCTTTAGGTTTAGTTTGTTGCTGTTTTTCCAATTCCTCCAAGTGTGCAGTTTGGTCTTCAATTTTAGCTCTTTCTTCTTTTTTAATATATGAATTTATGTCTATGAACTTCCCTCTCAGGACTGCTTTCGCTGCATCCCATAGGTTTTGATATGTTGTGTTGTCGTTTTCATTAGTTTCAAGGTAGTTACTGATTTCTTTTGAAATTTCCTCTTTGACCCACTGTTTGTCTAAGAGTGTGTTATTTAACTTCCATATCCTTGTGCCTAACCTGTTTCTCTGGCCCTTAGTGATTTCCAACTTCATTCCGTTGTGGTCAGAGAAATTACTTTGTATAATCTCAATCTTTCTGAATTCATTGTGTGTTGTTTTGTGGCCTAGCATGTGGTCTTTTTTGGAGTATGTTCCATGTGCACTCGAGAAGAATGTAAATCCTGCTGTATTTGGGTGTAGTGTTCTGTATATGTCTATTAAGTCGAAATCTTCTAATGTATTGTTGAGTGCCTTAGTTTCTTTATTGACTCTCTGCCCAGATGTTCTGTCTAATGATGATAGTGGTGTGTTGAAGTCCCCTACTATAATTGTAGAGGCATTTATTTCTTCTCTTAGTTTTTCCAGAGTTTGCCGCATGTATTTTGAGGCACCTCAATTAGGTGCGTAAATGTTGATGATTGTTCTCTCTTCTTGAGAGATTACTCCTTTTACTAATATGTAGTGTCCATCTTTGTCTCTTAGAATAGTTTTGCATTTAAAGTCTATTTTGTCTGATATTAGAATAGCTACTCCTGCGCTTTTTTGGCTATTGTTAGCTTTTAAAATGGTTTTCCAGCCATTCACTTTCAGCCTCCTTGAATCCCTGGGTCGAATGTGGGTTTCTTGGAGACAGCATATAGATGGATCATATTTTCTTATCCATTCTGCCAATCTGTGTCTTTTGATTGGTGAATTTAATCCATTAATATTCAGTGTCATTACTTGTAACAAATTTCTTATTTCAGCCATTTTTTCTTTGGGTTAGTGTATGTCATATGTTGTGGGGTTTTTTTGTTTTTTTTTTAAAGATTTTATTTATTTATTTATTCATTTATTCCCCCCTTGCTGCCTGTGCTCGCTGAGTCAGCCAACCATGCCGTGTGGGCGGACCTGCCCTCACCAGGAGGCCCCAGGAACCGAACCCGGGGCCTCCCATATGGTAAACGGGAGCCCTACTGATTGAGCCACAGCCGCTTCCCCTGTCATATGTTGTTTTGTTTCTCTTTTTGACTTTTCAGTTGTTTTTAAACTCTCCTCCAACTCTCTCTCCCTTGTTTTTTTCCTTTCAACTTGTAGAGATTCCTTTAGTATTTCTTGAAGTGCTGGTTTCTTCTTGACATACTCTTTTTTTTTTTTTTTTTTTTTTTAAAGATTTTATTTATTTATTCATTTATCCCCCCCTTGCTGCTTGTGCTTGCTGGGTCAGCTAACCACGCCGTGCAGGCAGGCTTGCCTTCACCAGGAGGCCCCGGGAACCAAACCCGGGGCCTCCCATATGGTAAATGGGAGCCCTACTGATTGAGCCACAGCCGCTTCCCTTGACATACTCTCTTAATTGCTGTTTATCTGTGAATATTTTGAACTCTCCATTGTTTTTGAATGCCAATTTTGCTGGATAGAGAATTTGTGGCTGGCAGTTTTTTTCTTTTAGTGTTTTGACTACGTCATACCACTGTCTTCTTGCCTCCGTGATTTCAGCTGAGAAATCAGCACTTAATCTTATTGTGCTTCCCTTGTATGTGATGGTTCTCTTTTCTCTTGCTGCCTTGAGTATTTTCTCTTTGTCTTGAGCATTGGACACTTTAACCAGTATATGTCTTGGAGTTGGCCTGTTGGAATTTATACTATTTGGGGTGCGCTGTGCTTCCTGGATCTGCACATCCATCTCTCTTAATAGAGTTGGGGAGTTTTCAGACATTTTTTCCTTCAACACTCCTTCTGTTCCCTTTCCCTTCTCTTCTCCTTCTGGGATGCCCATAATGCGTATGTTTGTGCATTTTGTATTATCAGTTAATTCCCTGAGACCATGCTGGATTTTTTCTATCTTTTTGTCTATCTGTTCTACAATCTCTTTGATTTCAGCTGTATTGTCTTCCATATCACTAATTCTTTCCTCTGCCTGTTCAAATCTGCTGCCATGTGAGTCCAGCGTCTTTTTCATTTCTTGGCTTGTGCCTTTGTTCACCATCATATCCATTACCTTTTTAGGCATGTTTGCTATTTTGTCAGTATGTTCTCCCAGTGTATTCTTTATATCCTTAATCTCTTCCTTCAGTTCTTTAAGTTGGTCCATGATATTTGTTTGGATAGCTTTAATTAGTTGTTCGATGTTCTGCATTGCTTCCTGGTTTTTATTTTGTGCATTGGACTGGTCCATGTTTTCCAGTTTCTCAGAGTCATTTGTATTTTTCTGTTGCCCTCTGATCATCATATTATCTTGATGGGTTTGCTCAGTTGATTAGCTTTTCTCTATGCTCTAGAATTTTATTTAGCTGTTGGTTCTGCGTGTGAGTTAAGTTTTCTCTTTGGTAGTTTTTCTTCTTATTTTATTTCCTTGCTTCTTTCTATGTTCCCTTGAAGGCAAAAGGTTAGGGCCAGAGGAATCAAAAGATGTAAGGAAGGCAGAAGGATAATAGTAATATTGATAAAAGTTAGAAGAGGGGATAATGAGACTTAATGAGATGAATATTTAACTTGTGTAGGCAGTGTAGAGTACTAGGAAAAAATATGTAGTTCCTACAATGGACTGGGAAAACAAATGGAGGAGTATATATATAGTGATTTAGAAGGCTAGAATTATGAGGAGGGAGAGAAATAGTAAAGAAAGGTCTGAAAGGAAAAAGTGAATACTAATAACAAAAAAAGAAGAAGAAGAAAACAAAATAGATGGAATAGAAATTGACACCCTTAAGTTGTGGGCCTATGAAAAAATGTTGTCTTTAAGAGCTACAACAGAAAACAGAAGGCAGAAAGATGCAGGAAGGATAAGCGATAGTTTGTAAT
Source organism: Tolypeutes matacus (assembly GCA_026826555.1). Taxonomy (NCBI): domain Eukaryota; kingdom Metazoa; phylum Chordata; class Mammalia; order Cingulata; family Chlamyphoridae; genus Tolypeutes; species Tolypeutes matacus. The sequence goes on along the minus strand of JAKSZT010010858.1, from coordinate 25,092,189 downwards.
ACAGAATCAATATATACAGCGAGTGGGAAATTACTGAAAAAGAAGCCCAGTAAAGAAGCGACAAGCTGGCAGCACCTAATTAAAAAAAAAAAAAATAGAAGGAAAAAAGAAGGGGGGAGGAAAGAGGAAAGAATAGCAAGAGACCAGAAAGAAACAGGGAGAAACCAAAGATCCACACAGGGAAGCAGTCAAACAGAGCTAAGGGGGGTCAATGATTCCCCTAGGGTCCACGTGGATCCTTCCTGCCTACTTGTGTTTATCAATCGATTTCCCCACAGGGTTCTATATGCAGGTCCTGAAGCAGCTTTTAGCTATTAAACTAAAGTAAAAAGAATTTATTTTTCATTTGTTGAGGTGATCTTCTCACTTTTTTTTTTAATTTTTATTTTTTTAGCCAAATGCGGGACCCAAAATAATTCCTCCTCTAGACTAACCCCCTTACGGAAGGGACCCTAGCTGGGCCTGTGGAAATTAATCAAGCACATCCCACTTTCTGGACTCCCCAGGTTAGCTGTAGCTCTGTTGTTAGTCAGTGAGGAGTGCTAAAGACGGCCGATTCCGCCCCTTCTGGAGCCAAGCCCCAGCGTCACCGGGCTGCTAAGTAAATCAGTTTGAGTGCAGATTCGCATCTGCTCTCAGCCTGATGCTGCTTCAGGTCGGCTTATCTGCTCCCCAAAGCTATGGGGCGGTGCAGGCAGCCAGATAGATGCCTAAAAATAAAAAATACCCTTCCCTGTCCTCCAACAGAACCCTCCCTCTTTTGGGCAGTATCCCTTCTTCCTGGTCCGCAGCGGCCCGGGTCTTATCCCTGGGTGGCTAGGGAAATCAGCTCAGTTCCCCGACCAGAATCCCCCCTCCAGTTCACCGGGTGCTGATTAGCTCGTTTGTTCTGTTCACACAAGGTCCAAGGGGCGCCAGGCAGCCAGATCCCCAGAAAATAAAACTTTTTCTCCCTGCTCGCGGCTCCAGATGGCCGTTTTATTTTATTTTATTTTTCCTCCCTAACCGCAGGGCTCCGCCATCTGTGCCATCCACCACCTGGAGCCTTAAAACTCACGAATCTCTACCGTTCCGTCCACGCCGTTGATCCGCGCATATAGATGTCCCAAGCTTCTCCTCTAATTATTCTTATATCAAAGATTCAGAGTCTCTAGTTTTCTTCAATCTTACATTGTTCACTTGGATATGAATTCTTCATCATCCTTAACTTGAAATAGCTTCTTCTCCTTTCATTTGTCCCTCACATTTCCCAGGTCCTGGGCTGCCCTTTCCTTCTGCCTTTTAATTCTGAGAATACTGCATGCAAGCCATATAGACTGGCTTTGTCCATTCCCTGCCTCCCCCAATATCTCTGAATCACTTTCCCTCTGAGCACAGAAATGTCCTTTTCTTGGGAGGCTTCAGAGGACAGGCCCCACCTCTCCCTTCCTTGTCTAGGAGCAGCTTCTCTCAGCTGTTTCTCTTCACACCTGCTGCTCACCTACAACTGCTTTTCTTCCCCTTTGTTTTCCCCACTCCTGTCATCTGCAATCCACCTTCTTTATCCCATCCCCAGGATAATATCCCTGACTTTTGTGGAAGGATGCAGCTTAGTTGGTTTTATTTGGCTGCCCATTTTGGGATATTATAAGCAGACCCAGGTATGTTTCTGCTGTATTTGGAATGGCTTCTGTCCTCCTTGCTTCAGGGTTGGTGCCACCTCACCTCCCTCTCAATAGGTGACCTGCTCCCCATCCACACCTTGTTCCTGAGAGCTCACACCCCATAACACTGTCCTAAACTGTGTCCCAGCTTGTCCTTGGCTGTGTACTATGCCACCTGTGACACCCTTGTGTTTCTCTGTGGAGTTGTATTAACCACATTCTCTAGTTTCTGTAAATTGATGCCTTAACATCTGTAGGCGTCCCCAGGTGGTCAAGACCTGCCGTTAATTGTCACCCCAGTTGCAGGGGTGCCACTTTCAAGTATAGCCAACCAATCCCACCCCACCCTTGCACGCTTCCCACAGAAACCACAATAAGGAGCTTTCTCAGCCCCACTTGCTCTCTTTGCTGGTGACCAGCCCTGTTGTTCCCCATGTGGCCCTGCCTGCCGGGCTGTCCTCTCCCCAGGGAACTGTGATAATAGATCCTTCAAGTTCTTCCCATCTCTCTCTCTTGATCTCTCCAACGTTGCCATACGCCACACAAGGTAAACAAACAAAGCAAGAGTACAAGAAAAGTCACTTCCACGTTCCCAGCTGCCGAAGCTATAGTTTTCACACTTCCCAGCCTAAACCCCATCATTATCCCAGAACTGTTCATTCTCCCCTGGGCTCTGTAAAAGGTGCAAAACCTTTTCTACTATCCGTTTCATCTGTGAGGGAAAGAGGATCTCAGGCTCTAATTAACTTGGAAATTCCACACCCAATACGTGTTTCTTAGCAGTTGCAAATCTCAGTTTAGATACCTTGTTCCCAGGAATAAGATTCACAGTAATTACGCTCTTAGGGATTAATTAATCAGACTGATAATCTGGCCTTCCCTACACAGTTTCTGGGAAGTCAACCTCTTGCTTTGTCTAGAAATTCCTCAGTGCCCATCCCTGGGAAGGATTTCCCTGCTGCTTCCTCTCTCCTACCAGCTTCAGAGAGGACCCTGCACAGAGGAGCGGGATCTACTTTCTTCTCTCTTAGCTGTTCTCTACTCTTTACCATCCTGTGCCTGCTCTTCCTCTTGGGTTTCCCTGCTCCTGTTAGCATCCCCGTCTCTCTGGTCAGGGGAGCAGAAAGGGCTTTGCAGTGTGTGCGTGTCCAAATGCCACAGCGGGGAACCTCTGCGGCCACCATCTCTGTGTGCCAGGGCATGAACGTTGTGATGCAACATCCCACCCCAACCACGGGCCAGCTGGGGTCTCCAAAGGACTAGACATGCCACCATGTGGAACTCATGCGAGATTGTTTTAAAGGGAAACTGAGAAATTCCAGAGACAAGGGGCTTGCTCCCTGTGCAGCAGTTGTCACCTTCGTGGCAGTGACGTGCTGCAGCTGGCACAGCCTCGAATATTCAAGAATGTTGCTGTGCAGTAGTTAAGTCATTAACAGCTTGAAATCAGCCAGGGTGGGAGTAGGTACACCACAGAAATGGGCAAACCTGAAATCTGTTTCTTTCTGTGTTTTCCTTTGATGTTGTTGTAGTTTGGAGAGCTGGTTTACCAGCTCACCACAGGATATGAGGGTCCTGCCAGCCGCTGGTTCTTTCCACGGAAGTGCTGGGGTTTCTCTGGGTTCTGCATGCGAGTTTGTCTTAGTTTGTCAGGGCAGCTATGCAAATACCACACAATGGGGTTGGCTTATACCACAAGAAGTTATTGTCTTATGGTTTAGGAAGCTAGAAGCCCGTTCAGGGTCCTGCAGGCCACGCTTTCTCCTGGAACCTGCAGTATTCTGGGGCTGGCTTGCAATCTCTGGGGTTCCCTGGCGCATGGCCATGTCTCCTTGTCTCTTCCTGCGGGTTTCTCTGAGTTCAAATCTCCACTTTTTAAGGACTCCAGTCATGTGGATTACGGTCCTCCCTGACTCACCTGTGTAGGACCTTCCTTCAAAGGTCCTATTCACCAATGAGTCCACATCTTACCTAATAACAAATTCGTCAAAGGTCCTGTTTATACGAGCTCACACTCACGGGAACGAGGATCAAGACCTGAACGGGCCAATATGGGCGACATTATTCAGTCCCCCACAGAGGCTGAAAGTAAGGCAGAGAGAGGGCAAGAGCGGGAGGAGAGACGAGAGAAAGGAGGGAAGAACGCACCCTGGTTTCTAGGACCCAAGGTGTTCTCCTTCCTTAACAAGGGCTGCTACCTCTGCCCAGTCCCCCACCTCCCTTCCCTGCACAACCTTCTCTTTATCCTGAGGCAGATCAAAGGTCACAGAACCCAGAGAGCTTTCCCTGACTACCCCAGACAAAGTCAGCTCTACATGAATTTGCCATATTATAATCACAGTGATGTGAAAATCCGTCATCTTGTCTGTGTCCCTCGGTAGACGATGGCCACATGCAGAACAGAAGCTCTATTTTGTTTTGTTTTGCCTTTGAGCCTGCTCAGCCGCCCTCTGAGTCTGATATACTGCAGGCCCTCCTTCTCATGGCATTGTGGTGGCTGGGAGCTGGAGTGCGAACGGGAGTCGGGTGGTGGCTTCTGTTTGTAGCTCTTTCGTCCTCTTTCTCCCAGATATTTCTTAGCTTTCTCTGGGAAGGCCCAGCATCCCCGGCCTCCCATCTCTTGTACTATCTGAAAGGCCTGCTGCTCTGAGGCTCCCATGCTTACTTCTGGCTTTTCACTTTCACAGTCGGGTCCCTCAGCACTCACCCACTCACTCATTCAGAGTTGATATTCATCTCATCAATGCTAATTCTTCAAAAAATGGCATAGATTTTTACATTTAATGATTGAGGAAACTGAGTCATAGAAGTATTAAAGAGCTACCTCAATTCATACATCTAGTTAGTGACAGAATTAGAAATACTATTCTTACCCTCTGCCTCCTAGATTCACTTGCCTCTAAGAATACCAAAGGGTTCTCCATCCAGTTTATTGACTTCTCACTTCCCAGACTGAGGCCATTCTGCTGACACTGATACATGGAAAGAGAATCATTAATTCTCCAACTCAATGAAGCAAAGCCAACTGTCCTACATTATCCAGAACTGGCCTGTGGTGGTTTGATGCTCTGTCCCCCAGAAAAACACATTTTTAAACTTAGCCCATTCCTGTGGGTGTGAGCCCACTGTAGGTAGGATCTACCCCCCCCACCACCCCCCACACAGGTTTTTTTTTTTAACAAATCAATTTTATTGATACATATTAATAAAGCATACAATTCATCCAAAGTGTACAATCAACAGTATTTGGTCATATAGTTGTGCATTCACTACTTCAATCACTATTAGAGCATATTCATTATATCAATAACAATAATAATAAACAAGAAACAGACAAACAAACAAGAAAATTCCTCACCTCTCAATCTCTCTCTGGTTCCCCTGCTGTACATAGCTGCTATTTCTGGCTATTCTTGCACAGTTATTGATTTGTTTATTAAGCAGCTTTATTGAGATATATTCACATACCATATGATCTAGCCAAAGTGTATAATCATTGACCTTTAGCATAATCACAATGGTGTATGTTCATTACCTCAAAAATTTCAGAACAATTTCATTACTCCAAAAAGAAAGACGCCATACCCCCTCGCATTCATTCCCTAGCCTTACACAGCCACCAATCTAATTTCATCTCTACAAATTGATTTATACTTACATTCTACACAAGTGGAATCAGACAATATGCAGCACTCTGTCTGGTCTTCTCCACTTAGTACAATGCTTCCTTTTGTCTGATATTAACATTTTGTAGTATTAACCTACATTTGTTCAGCTCAAAGAAAAATGTTCTTATATATACAATTTCATCCATATTCATATTTCACATAATATATTTTTATTTCACATAATATATTTAGTTCATAATAGTGCAATAATACAGTATTTGTCCTTTGTGTCTGGCTTGCTTCACTCAACATAATGTCCTCCAGGTTCATCCATGTTGTCATATGTTTCAAGACTTCCTTTCTTCTTACCACGGCATGATATTTCACTGTGTGTATACACCACAATTTGTATGCCCATTCTTCAGTTGATGGACACCTGCATTGTTTCTGACTTTCAGCTGTTGTGAATAATACTGCTATGAACATCAGTGTGCAGATGAGTAATCGTGTCACTGCTCTCAGTTCTTCTGGGTATATACCTAGTAATGGTATTACCAGATCCCGTGGCAAGTCTATATTTAAGTACCTTAGAAACTGCCAAACAGTCCTCCATGATGGCTGTAACCTTCTACATTTCCACCAACAATGAATAAGTATTCCTATCTCTTCACATCCTCTCCAATATTTACAGTTTTCTGACTTTTTAACAGTGTCCAGACTAATACATGTGAAATGATATATCATTGTAGTTTTGATTTGCATCTCCCTAATTGCTAGTGATGTTGAACATTTTTTTCACGTGTTTCTTCACCATTTGTATTTCTTCTTTGGACAGTTACCTTTCAAAGCCTTTTGCCAAGTTTTCATTCAGATAGTTTGTCTTTTTATTGCTGAGTTGTATGATCTCCTTATATATCATGGATGTTAAACCCTTATCAGATATGTGATTGCCAAATATTTTCTCTCATTGAATTGGGTGCCATTTCACCCATTTGCCAAAGTACTTCGAGGTGCAAAAGTGTTGAATTTTGAGCTGGGCCCATTTATCTATTTTTTTCTTTCGTTGCTTGTGAATTTGGGTGTAAGGTTTAAGAAACTACAGCCCACCACAAGATATTGAAAATGTTTTCCTACTTTCTTCTAGAAGTTTTATGGTTGTCACCTTTATATTTAGGTCGTTGATCCATTTTGAGTTAATTTTTGTATAAGGTGTGAGATAGGGGTCCTCTCGCTGTCTTCTGGATATGGATATCCAGTTCTCCCAGCACCATTTGTTGAATAGACTGTTCTGGCCCACCTGGGTGGGCATGACAGCCTTGTCAAAAATCACTTGCCTGTAGACGTGAAGATCAATATCTGAGTCCTCAATTCGATTCCATTGGTCAATCTGTCTGTCCTTATGCCAGTACTATGCTGTTTTTACCACTGTAACTAAGTAATATGCTTTAAAATCAGGAAGTGAGAGTCCTCCAACTTCATTCTTCGTTTTAAAAGATGTTTTTGCCTATCCAGGGCCCCTTACACTTCCAAATAAATTTGCTTATTGGCTTTTCGATTTCTGCAAAAAAAGGTTGTTGGGATTTTTATTGGGCTTGAGTTGACTCTGTAAATCAGTTTGGGTATAATTGATGACTTAATGATACCTAGTCTTCCAATTCATGCACACAGAATGTCCTTCCATTTATTTAAGTCTTCGATTTCTTTTAGCAATGTTTTGTAGTTTTCTGAGTACAGGTCCTTTATGTCTTTTGATAAATATTTGATTGTTTTAGTCACTATCATAAATGGATTTTTTTTTTCTGATTCCCTCCACAGATTGCACATCAGTAGTGTGTAGAAACACTATTGATTTTTTGCATATTAATCTTTTATCCTGCCACTTTGCTGAACTTTATTAATTCTAGTAGCTTTGTTGTGGATTTTTCAGGATTTTCTAGGTACAGGATCATGTCATCAGTGAATAGTGAGAATTTATTTCTTCCTTTCCTATTTGGGCGCCTTTTATTTATTTATTTATTGTTTGTTTGTTTGTTTGTTTGTTTGTTTGTTTTTTGCCCTAGCTAGGACTTCTAGCACAATTTGAATAATAATGGTGACAGTGGGCATCCTTGTCTTGCTCCTGATCTCAGCAGGAAAGCTTTTAGTCTTTCACCATTGAATACAATGCCAGCTTAAGTTTTTCATATATGTGCTTTACTATTGAGAAAGTTTCCTTCTATTCCTATCTTTTGGAATGTTTTTTATCAAGAAAGTATGCTGTATTTTGTCAAATGCCTTTTCTGCATCAATAGAGAAGATCATATGATGTTTTTCTTCAATTTATCAAAATGGTTTATTACACAATTGATTTTCTTGTGTTGAATCACCCTTTCTTGACTAGGATAAAACCCACTTGATCATGGTAAATAATTCTTTTGGATTCAGTTTGCAAATATTTTATTGAGGATTTTTATTCATTAGTGATATTAGTTGGTAATTTTCTTTTTTCGTAGTATCTTTATCTGGTTTTGGTATTAGGGTGATGTTGGCTTCATAGAATGACTTTGGTAGCATTCTTTTTTTTTCAATTTTTCGGAAGAGGTGGAGCAGGATTGGTATTAGGTAGTTTTTGAATGATTGGTAAAATTCAGCTGTGAAGTCATCTGGTCTTGTGCTTTTCATCTGTGGGAGGTTTTTGATGACTCTTTCAAAATCTTCACTTGTGATTGATTTGTTGAGGTTTTCAATTTTTTCTAAGTCAGTGTGGCAGTTTAATATTGTTTATGAATTCCAAAAATAGATATTGGATTATGTTTGAAACTGGTGTGTTCCTCTGGACATATTAGATTATATTGTATTCAGAGGTTTCAGTTTTGCTTGATTAAATTATGATTAAGGCTTTGGTTGGGCCACAACAGTAGGATGTTGAGTCTCTGCCCCCTTGGTGGGTGGGGACTTACAGAGAAACTGCACCTCAGAGAAGGGAGGCAAGAGTTTTTGATCCTAGAGCCCAGGAAATAAACACATAAAGAAACAGATATGTGAGAAAGGAGAGAAGGCTCCATTAGGCACAGTAGAGGCCCTGGGAAGAGAGATGAGCTATTTGCCTGAGAGTCTACAGCTGGCCTTGTGGAGAGAGCAGAGCAGCTGAGCCTTGAGAGAATTGAGCCTGGGGAGATAGGAAACCAGGAAGCCTGAACCATTGCAGATGTCAGCAGCCATCTTGCTCCAACACATGGCAACAGACTTTGGTGAGGGAAGTAACTTATGCTTTATGGCCTGGTAACTGTAGTCTTCTACCCCCAAATAAATACCCTTTGTAAAATCCAAGAGGTTTCTGGAATTTTACATCAGCATCCCTTTGGCTGACTAATACAATCAGTGTTAGTGGTTTTTGTATTTATAGGAATTTGTCCATTTCATCTACATTGTCTAGTTTTTTGACATACAGTTGTTCATAGCATCCTCTTATGATCTCTCTTATTTCTGTGGGGACACTGATAATGCATATGTTTTTGTGTTTCACATTGTCATTCAATTCCATGAGATCCTGTTCCATTTTTTCCATTCTTTTCTCTTTCTGTTCTCCTGTCTTTTCCTGTTCTGGTGTTCTGCCTTCAGAATCACTAATTCTGTCTTCAATCAATTTAAAACTGCTCTTATGTGTCTCTAATGTGTTTATGTATATATATATACTTTTTAATTTTTTTAAAAAGATACTTAGATTACATAAATATTACATAAAAAAAATAGTGCTCCCTAACCCTCCCACATTTTCCCACATTAACATCCTTCATTAGTGTGGTACAATTGATGAACACATTTTGAAGCATTGCCACTAAGTGCGGATTATATTTTACAATGTAGTTTACACTGCCTCCAGCTCAATTTTGTAAGTTATGACAAGATATATAATGGCCTGTGTCTGTCATTGCAACGTCATGCAGAAAAATTCCAATGTCCCCACAATGCCCCCATATTACACCTATTTTTCCCTCTCCCTCCCCTCAGAACATCCTGTGGCCATTGCCTCCGCATCAATGATAAAAGTTCTTCCACTGCTAGAATCACAGTAAGTCTATAGTAGAATACCAGTAAATCTACTCTACACCATTGTTCATTTCCCAATCCTGAGGATTCTGGGACAGTGATGCCCATTCCACCTCTAATTGAGAGGGGGCTTAGATCTCATGGGGCAGATGGATGGGACTATCTTGCTTGCAGTTGCAGACACCTTCTGTTCCTTGGGATGGTCATTGTCCATCATCATCTCCTTGTTAGTTGTCCTGGGTGAGTCCAGTGAACTGAAGATTAGATGTTGCATCTCTGTTGACCAAAAGAGGGAAAGGGTAAAATCATATGACTTTATATGGTTAAGAGACTTCAAATTGAATTGGGAGGTCATTCCAGAAGCTACGTTTATGCACATCTCAGCAGGAACTTATTGACTGCCAAAGTAAATATTGTGGGAAGAATAGTGGGGTTCCTGAGGGTTCTGGAGACATCCAGACACTATAAGCATGCAGATATCTAAGGAGTTTGGTACCCTGCCAATGGGTCCTGCTTGGGAATTTTTGCTCTCCAGTGTGATAGAGTTGGACTCAGTTGTGGTTTCCCTACACATGGCTCTTCTGCCCCTTCTGTTTGAACCTATAGTTAGTACGAGAGTTGATAAGTGTTTGTCAAAGTGACTCAAATCTTTGGGCTGTCCATGTGCCAGACGGGCCCTGAACTAATGTATTTTTAATTTCATCCATCGTGTCTATCATTCCCATAATGCCTGTTACTTTTCTTTGCAGACTTTCAAATTGTTATTTATGCTTACCCAGTGTCTTCTTAATATGCTTTATCTCTTTAGTCATATTTTCTTTCAATTCTTTAAATTAACTTAGGAGAGTTGTGTGATTATCATTGATTAATTGTCTTAAATCTTGTTTCTCTTTGGGATATTTGGTTTGTTCCTTTGGCTGGACCATTTCTTCCTATTTCCTAGCATGGCTTTAAATTTTTTTGCTGATGTCTAGGCATTTGAATATTTTGGTGAATTTACTCTGATGGTCCATTCCTCTCTCTTGCTTATTGTTATTTTTTTCATGGCTTTTCTTTGATATTTGTTCAACTTATCTTAAGTCTTTAAAATTGTCCAGCTTATGTTATCAGAATCAAGCCAGGGGCTCATTAATGGGCTGTAGATTTTCTCCCAGAAGTTAGAGAACAGAGAGACTCAAGTGCAATTTTTGTCCATGCAATTTCCAGACTGGCCAGAAGATGGGGCTCATTACACACCTTCCATAGAGGTGTATCTCTCTCCCTTTTCTTTTGTTTTCATCTGGCCAGAGCTGAGATTCAAAGCAGGCTCCCCTGGCCTAATTCACTGAAGAAAAGCCCGCCTACTTCCCCTCCCTTTTCCCTTGTAATAACTGACAGGGAAGAAGACGTGTGTTCCCCTCTGTCAACTGCAATGAACCAGGGGTTTTACCCTCACTTAATATCTTGGGGGTGGGGGAAGGGAGCCCTTCCCTAAGGCCAGGAGGTTTAGTAACTCATAGTTTTTTGTTTTGATTTCTTCCTCTCTCTGTCCTTCACCATCCTGGGAGTTGTGAAGCACTCTCCTGGTCTGCTGACCCCTAAAGCAGGTCTCTCAGTCTGCTTTTGGCTCTTTCTCCATTGTTTTTGTGAGTGAGCTGAGCCTTGTCTGCCTGATCTGATGCCAACTATCTACAATCCCCCAAGTAGGATCTTTCAATGAGGTTATGTCAGTTAAGGTGTAGCCCACTTCAATCAGGATGGATCTTACCCCTATTACTGAGGTCCATATATGCAGAATGAAATTCAAACAGAGAGAAATACATGGGAGCCAAGATGCAGAGGGTCAATAGACTATAGAAGTGAAGGTAAAGCCCAGGAGAAGCTGCCATATGCATTGCTATGTCACAAGGACCAAGGATCTCGAGCAGCCATCCTCATAATGCAGTCTTTGGGAAGAAAGCATTGCCTTGATAATGCTCTGATTTAGACTTCTCCTATCCTCAATACAGTGAGACAATAAATTCACATTATTAAGCCAATTTGCTGCATAGTATTTGCTTTAGCAACAAGGGAACTAAAACATGGAATTTTAAATAACTAACTCCAGTTGTCTCTCTGTTTCTATTGTAGAGTGACCAATGACTGTACAAAAAGATTTTATGGGAGTATTTATAAAATCAGATACCTTAGTCTGTGTTTTCCAATTTAAGAAGGATTTCCCCTGTAGTTCTTTTCCAGCTCCTGTGGCTGTGGCTTTAGCATTATCTTGATGGAATATTTGGAAGTAAATTATTGTTAAAGAATTAATTGGATTCTTTGTGATTTTTGATAACTACATCTGAAGAAAAATCAGTTTGTAATCAACTAACTATGAATATATACAAATGAATGACATACAAGAAGAGCTGGCCTTTGGTGTCCAGGTAGTTTGAGACTCACGTTTTTTCTTGGGGGTATACGTATTTTCTGAAAATATCAAGGAATTTGGAAATATAGTTTATAGTTAAAAATAAAAATTTACATTATTGTCTTGATTTTAAGATGGAAAATCTGAAACTTATAAATAAATTGCACACACACAACACAAAGTCACAAAAACAGCCACACAATTTCACATACACAGTCCAATGTACACATTCACACACACACAGTCACAAAAACACACTCCCACAGACAATGCAAAGAATATCTTAGTGGGGCACACACATATGCATTCTCATGTGCAAATACCATCTTGTTAGTTTGTGGAGGAATACTAAATGAAAGTTATTATGAGGAATTAAAAAGGAAATCAACAATAAAACCAAAAATGAAACTAACAAACAGCCTAAAAATCAAGTCCAAGGTAGACACTGTGTGCCCTGGATTTCCCCCTTGAGGTCCTGGACTTGGCTGGCTTGCATGCCACCCAGACCCTCCTCTGCTGCGTCTATCTGTCCTTTCCAAGACTAATATTCACTCTTACCTTTCTGCCCTCTTGACCTCAATTCTATATTTCAAATTACAAAATAATCCAACCTAATGGCTTCCCATGGGTAATATCTCTGTAGATTTATGTATTGATAGAGTAGGTCAAATGGAAATTTAATCTAATATACATTTAAGTGTAAAGAATAAGAAGAGGTATCTATATTATTTCTATATATCCAAAAATTTGTATTGCAGTCAAAGTAATATTATTTTGGATCTCTGGAACTGATTATTTTTTAAAATGAGTATTCAGTATAAAATGGAGTCTACATAATAATTCAATATTTCTGTGAATTTGCTCCATGATTCTAATCTAGTATAAATTTGTTGCTAATATATGATGGAATTCTTTAATGTGAATTTGCCTGTCTGAATCTATTATCATTTGTCCATAAGAAGCTGTCTGGCAAATACTAATAATATATATCACTGACAAGCAAATAGATTTTCCTTCTCAGCAAAGTAGAATATGTAATTTAAATTCATTGACAGAGCGTGTAAGGTCACATTAAATATAGAGAAGATAATCTTCCTGGTCAGGAGCCGCTAAATTTTCACTATCAAAATATGTCAAATCCCTACCATATAACAGTTTTCTTATCTCAAGACATAGAAGGAAAGTGCTCTTCTTATCAAATTCGCCCACTTGTATTTAAGTTACGAGTCACTATTTTGTCCACAATACTTCAGCAGTAAAACCAACAAATCAGGCCACAAGGTTCCTCCTTCTACAGCAGGGGACCAGCCATCAGCCCCTCCCTCCCAACATTACCAGAAACCTTTTAAACTCTGATACCTTATTAGTATCTGAAAACAGATATATCAACTTTCTAGACCACCAGAGTTTTGTTTAGGATGTTTCTCCTAAATTCTAGACTTCTCCAGTGGAAAGAGACCTACAAAATCTGCTCAATCCCATGTTTATTAGATAAGAACATTGAGACCAAGAGTAAATAAATGACTCACCCACTTGTAGGCACACAGTAACTTTCAGCATTTAGCACACACTTCTGTGGTAGTTTGAGACTGTTCTCCAGAAAATCATGTCCTTAGACCTAATTCATTCCTGTTGGTGTAAACTTATTGCAGAGGAGACCTTCTTTTACTAGATTACTTCAGTAAGTGGTGACCAGGGTGGGTCTTAATCCTCTTACTGGGGTCCTTTATAAACAGGATGAATATGGAGAGAGACAGAGAGAGAGAAAGTCACAGAAGTAGAGAGAGGAAGCCACAGAAACTAGGAGGCTGAAAGCAATGAGATCCAGAGGAGAAGGGAGACGTGGCCATGTGCCTTCCTGTATTGCAGGGGAGTCCAGGATTACCAGCATCTGGTCTTCAGGGAGAGCAATACTCCATGCCTTGATTTGAACATGTTTCTTTGCTTCAGAACTGTAAGCTTATAGATTAATAAATCCCCCTTGTAAAAGCCAACCCATTTCTGGTATATTGCTTCTGGCAGCTTCTTGCAAACTAAAATAATTTCTTTCCACAGGCTGCTTCTTTATGGCTTGCAAACCCTACCAGGACTTTAATCTCTCTTTTGTATTCCTCTGCTAAACAGATTACCAGTGCAGACCTCTGCCCCCTGGAGTCTGCCTTGCCAAAGGAGGAGACCTCTGGGGCCTAAGAGGACAGTGGCCAGTGGCACCAGGAGTGGTTCTCAACAGAAGCTGGGCTTGGGGAGGCCTTCTCCATGATGCCCCAGACTTGGCTCACTCTGCTTCTTTCCTTGAACCTGACCAGTCCCCAGCCTGATACTTCCAATGTGTCCTGTATTAGCATCCTCCTGATGACAACCGCAGAACCACATCCATCTTTTGATAATCATGTCTCCCTGAAGGAACTCATTCAAAACTTTCCACAGTTGAACAAGTGAGAGAAACCTACCCACACTTGGTCTCTTTAAGTTCCTTTATTCAGGATGCATTTATTGTGTAACTACTGTGGGCCACTTACTGAAACAGGCTCTGGGGATACAGTGATGAATTTGGCCAACAGGGTCCTGTGCTTATGGTGGTAGAGAGGGAGCAGATCATAAACAACAAGAAGAGAAGGCTATAATTGGGTAACGGAGAATGGCTTAATTAGCTGTATCTTGGCTCTGAGGTGACAGTTGAGCTGAAGCCTGAAGAGTCTAAATAAGTCGGCCAAACTCCAGCCATCCTCACTCTTGACCATCAGGCACCTGCTGAAGTGATCTCCACTCAGAACCTCAAATCTTCACGCTTACTGCTGCCTTAGAGCACTTCATCTGAATGCCCCTCATTCTCAGGGCTCTCACATTACATGTGATCTCCCCAGAGAAGGGGGACCTCATTTTTCAATATAAGGTAGCAACCAGGTGCTCTCTATGCCACATCATCTTGTGTCCTTAATTTTAATAGCACCCTAGAAATAAATTATAAGACCTTATTCTCTTTCATCCAGATTTATCTTAGATTAAAATGCTACCAGATTAAAATGAAATAAAAAAGAGTTAATGAGAAAAAAATGGAGAGAAACTTTAGAAGTAGATACTGTCAAGATTCAGTTTCAAGAAATAGACTAAATGAACACATTAATTATTTCAACATGCACTAACTCTCTTAGAAATGTGAAAAAAAAAATGATTTTACAACAAGATGCCATTTCATCTCCAGTGACTAGAAACAAACTCAAGATCTAACAATACCAAGTGACGGAGGGGAAGTAGAACATCCAAGTTCTAGCTGAGTTCAGCTACAAGTGCAAGTCCGAACAGTCACTTGATAAACAGTTTGGTGTCATCCAGGAATATTGAAAGGGGCCAAGGCTATGACCTGGCCAGCTTGCTCCTTGGTAGATAGACTGGGGGAGTTTTCACTTTTGTTCATGGGTGCATATCGAAGCAAGTTCATATTGTCACAGGGGAAGAAAACAAACAAAAAACCAATGAACAAAAAACAGATAGGAAAAAACCCAAATGACCATTAAAATCGAAAAATAAATTGTGTGTTTCCTCATACGTGAAATTCTACAGGTGGATGAAAATTAGTGAATTATAGGTGTGCACATCAACATGATTAATCACACAAATATAAAGTAGAGTGAATAAAGCAAATCCCAGAAGAATCTATATGTAAAGCTCAAAAATCTTCAACATATTTTGTTTGAATATCTATAAACCAACATGTGGCAATTTGGTATTATTTATTAATCCCAAAAAGAGATATAGATTATGTTTGTAAACTGGTCTGTTCCCCTGGGTATGATACCCTGTGATTGATTTAAATTCAAAAGGTTTTATGTTTACTTAATTACATCGATTCAGGACCTTTGATTAGACCACATCAGTAGGGCATGGCTTAGGGTTGAGTCCCCACCCCCTTGGTCTATACAAACAGACACCTGATCAAGAAGACACATAAGGAGAAGATACAGAAGAAGGCACAAGAAGAAAGAGAGCTCCATAGACACAGAAGAGGAGACAACTTGGTCACTTCGGTCCTGCCATGTGACAGAAAGGAGAAGGTTCAAACAGCTAAAGCCCTGGGGGGAGCTCCAGCCTACAGCTGAGATAGGATGAAACTGGGCCCACAAAGCCTTAAGAGGAAGAGAAAGGTGAACCCTTGAAGAGACCAGCAATTTCTTATTTCAATACCTGGCAACAGACTTTGGTACGAAAATGCCTCTTATGGTACTTTGAGTTGGACTCTTTAGGGGCTTGTAACTGTAAGCTTCTACACCAAATAAATACCCTTTATAAAAGCCAACAGATTTCTGGTACTTTGTATTATCACCCCTTTGACTGACTAATACACTACACTTAAAAAATAGTATATCATCATTATGTATTGCTAACAGTTAAACACACACACAAACAATGGCATGAGAAACAATAATTCAAGGCAGTGGTTCCCTTCTGGGGTAAGAAGGGGAATAAGATTGGGAAGGAGCACAGAGAGCTTCATATCCCTCTGAATACCTATGTGTCTGAGGATTTTCTATATATCACATAGATATAAAATATATTTTCTCTGTATCAGAATAGGTAGGTGGTATGTGAGCATTTGTTATGTTCATTGTGTATGTAACATACAAATTCTTTTCACATATGAAATATTTCATAATGAAAATGAGAATTGGAAAAAGAAGCAACCAGTGGAGGAGTTTTTTTAGTTAATTGTTTGTTTTTTATTAGGGAAGTTGTAAATTTACAGAAAAATTATGTGTCATATACAGACTTCCCATATACTACCCTATTATTAACACCTTGCATTAAGTGAGGTACATTTGCCACAATTTATGAAAGCAAATTTTTATAATTGTACTATTAAATATGATCCACTGTTTACAATATGGTTCTCAATTTGTCTTGTACAGTACTATATTTATTTTCTTTTTTAAAAAAAATGTTATTCTAATAGCATTGGTTTCCCCCTTTTAACCACAATTCAATGTATAATTCAATATATTAATTATATTCACAATGTGTGCTATTATCACCACCATCCATTACCAAAACTTAACAATCAGCCCAATTTGAACATTAATGCCCCATTCCCTACACTCATCGCGGTCCCTGGTAACCTATATTCTAGATGCTGAATCTATATGTATTAGTCAGCCAAAGGTGTACTGATGCAAAGCACCAGAAGTCTGTTGGCTTTTATAAAGGGTATTTATTTGGGGTAGAAGCTTACAGTTACAAGACCGTAAAGAGTAAATTACTTCCCTCACCAAAGTCTGTTGCCATAGGTTGGACCAAGATGGCTGCTGGTCTCTGCAAGGGCACAGCCTTCCTCTTCCTCCTAAGGCTCGTGGTCCCAGCTCCTTCTGATTTCAGCTGTAGGCTGGCATAAGGCTTGTCTCTCTCCCCTGGGCTCGATTCTTTTCCTGCTCAGCTGCTCTGATCTTTCCACAAGGTCAGCTGTAGACTATCAGGCTCTCTCTTTCCAGGGCCTCTGCCGTGTCTATGGAGCCATCTCTATTCCTCTGTGTTCTTCTCCTGTGTGTTTACTTCCCTGGGCTCCAGCATCAAAACTCCAACTCTTTCTTCTGCCCTGTCATTTTCTCTGTGAGCTCCCAGTAGGGACTCAATGTCCTATTGATGTGGCCGAATTAAAGCCCTGATCATAATTAAATCAAGTAAAAGTGAAATTTCTGAAGTTAATACAATCTAATACGCCCAGAGGAACAGGCCAGTTTACAAACACAATCCAGTATCTATTTTTGGAATTCATAAACAATATCAAACTCCTACACTATGAGTCTGCTTATTCTAATTATTTCATATTAGTGAGATCAGGCAATATTTTTCCTTTTGCTTCTTGACTCATTTCACTCAACCTGATGTCTTCAAGTTTCCTCCGTGTTGTCAGAGGTATCGGAACTTCATTCCTTTTTATGACTGAGTAATATTCCATTGATATACCACATATTATTTATCCATTCATCAGTTGATGGACATTTGGATTGCTTCTACCTTTTGGCAATTGTGAATAATTGCTGTGCAATTATCTGTTGGAGTCCTTGCTTTCAAATATTTGGGATCTATACCTAGAAGTGAAATGACTGGGTCAGGTGGCAATTATATATTTATCTTTCTGAGCAACTGCCAAACTGTCTTCCACAGCAGCTGTACCATTGTATATTCCCACCGACAATGAATGAATTTTCCTATTTCTCCATCATTTGTAATTTTCTGTTTTTTTTTTTTTAAATAGTAGCCATTTCATGTATCTCATTGTAGTTTTGATTTGCATTTTCCTAATTACCTAATGATCTTGAGTATCTTTTCATGTGCTTTTGGGCCATTTGTATATCTTCTTTGGAGAAATATCTATTCAAATATTTTGCCCATTTTTAAAATAAGTTATTTATCTTTTTATTTTTGAGTTGTAGGAATTATTTATATATTCTGGATATTAAACCCTTATCAGATACATAGTTTCCCAAGTATTTTCTCTCATTGAGTAGGTTGTATTTTCTCTTTCATGAGAAAGACTTTTGAGGAGCAAAATTTTTTAGCTTTGATAAGGGCCCATTTATCTAATTTATTTCTTTTGTTGCTTGTGCTTTGGATGCATAGTCTTAGAAACCATTGCATAACACAAGGTTATGAAGATGCTTCCTTACACCTTCTTCTAGGAGTTTTATAGTCCTGATTCTTATATTTAGGAATTTGATCTATTTCAAATGGTGTGAGATAGGGATCCCACTTCATTGTTTTACAAAAGAACCAGGACTATTAAACTCCTAGAAGAAAATTCAGGGCTATTAAGTTCTCCCACCACCACTTGTTAAAGAGAATATTCTTTTCCAATTGAGTGGATATGGCAAGCTTGTGAAATATCAATTGGTGAGATCTTAGAAAGCTTTCAGACTTTCACCATTGGGCATGATGTTATCAGCAGATTTTTCATATAGGCCTTTTATCATGTTGAGGAAGTTTCCTTTGATACCTATTTTTCTAACTGTTTTTATCAACAAAGGATGCTGGATTTTTGTCAAATGCCTATTTTGTGTCAATTGAGACAACCGTGTGTTTTTTCTTCCTTTGTTCTGTTAAAGTGTTGAAAAGTGTTAATTGATTTTCTTATGATGAACCACTCTTACATACCTGGAATAAATCCCACTTGATCATGATATATAATTATGTGAATGTGCTGTTGATTTTGGTTTGCCAGTAATACAAGAGCTTTTAGAATACAAAGTACTGTGTTTGCCATTACATTTGTTTAGAAAGTTAAGGAAATATAGAGGCAATGTACATATCATTTCCCATAAAAATCAGTTCTCATTACATCTCTATTAACTCCCTATCTTTTTTTATAATACTGAATTTCCCTGTAAATCTGTTACTAAAAAGGTAAATAAATTCTCCATAATATTGTAAGGTTGGCTTCCTTAGGTCCAAAAATTTTTACTGACCTAACATCAGTGTCATCAAGGTTTATTTCAAGAACATCATTTGTTTAAATTTTGTTATATTTCCATGTCCTCCAGCATCTGCTCCTTTTCTTCCTCAGACTACTGCCAACAAAAATCATTTATTTGCTAAAATAAATAAATAAATAAAGGGCTATCAGATTGCATGTAAAACAATACTAACTCTTCATCTTCTATATCTCTGCCGTATTTTCCTTTTATGTAATTGATTGTTGTTTGCTTTGCATCCCCTTCATAGGATGCAGATGTTATAACAAGAGTATTTTTATTCTTATGTAGTTCTTGTAATAGTGTCTAGCTCCTTTTGAGCCTTAATAAATATTTGTTGCATGAAAGCATGGGAAGCTCTTTGGAGCTTGTGTAGACACTGGACACACATCACAATAGTCAGGCAAAGCCCATGTCTGAGCCCAGTACACACAGAGAGATTTACCAAAAATATTATAAACTCTGAAGTTTCAATGAATTCCCTGGTCTCATTTTCACTTTTCCCAATAATGAATAAAAGGTGTTGCTTGTGATGTACTTAATTTGAGGGAGCATAATTTGTCCACTGACTTCGAAATAGTGCCAAACTATTATCTTTGGTGGCACATATCAATCATTATATCTTTTGGATATTGTTGCAGTGATTCTAGAGACCTCCAGTAATGAATCCTCACATGATTTGATCAGTGTTTTCCCACACATTTCTACCAGTTTTTCTTTGGGTGGATGCTTTCCAGCTTTGTTGCCTTTAGCTTCAGAGAAGACAACATCAGCTCTTGAGTCGTGCCGTTTGAACATGGAAGATCAACCTCATCTCATCTGCGGTTCAGGTGCTGACCAAAGACCCAAAGAACTTAGAGAAAAGGAGGCAGCAGCCACCAGAGGTAAAACAAACCGCAAAGAGAGCATTACAATAAATAAAATAGACTTTTAAAAATGTTTCTTCTGGATTAAATGTCAGGAGGTGCCATGACAGGGCATATCGATCCAGATGTTTTGAAGCACTAGGAAAGGTAAATGAGCCAATTGAGAGCAGAACTTGACACAGATAGGAAGGGCTGAGATGTTAACACAGGTTCAGAAAGGCTCAGGATGGGAAATCAGAGGCTAGATAAGCAACTAGCTTTTAAATGGTTAAGGGTTTTCTAACTCTAAGAAAGGAGGCAGAACAACTGGAATGAGTGGAAAAGAAAGTAGTCAGGGAATTAGGATTATAATTCAAGGTTAGTGGACAAATAAAACAGTGGTGTAGATGGTTAGGGTATGTAAAACAAAATCAATGTTTCGTTTGAAGATCACCAGATAATACACACGAGGCTAGACTTACAATACTATTTGATAATTTTAAGAGATATATAAAAGTAATAGCTAAATATGGGATTCAAAATTAGAATACAAGTTACCAAGGGCTGTGATGGGGGTAGGGAAGATGGAATTAATGCTTAACTGGTATAGAGATTCTGTTTGGCATGATGGAAACATTTAAATGGATGCTGGCGATGGTAACACAACATTAGTGAATGTAATTATTAACACCACTGAAGTAAATATTTGAAAGTGGTTAAAATGAGAAATTTTAGATTGTAGATATGTTACCAGAATAAAAATGTATTTAAAAAACAGCTGTACGACACAGTGAATCCTAATGTAAACTACAGAATATATTATAATTATGTGGTTTTATCAATTTTAACAAAATTATCACACTAATGCAAAATGTTAATAGAGGAAACTGTACATGTGGAGGGGAGTTACATGGGAACTCTGTACCTTTTGCATGATTTTCCGTAAACCTACAACTTCTCTAATAAAAGAAAATAAAACATTACAAGAGAGTGTTATTGGAAAAAGGTTACAAAACAGCATAAAGAGTATGATCATATTTTTTCCTAAATATAATGAATGCACACAAAAAATACTAGAAGGATATAAACCAAAATATTAACAAATGCTACATCTGATTGGTAGAATTATGTTATACAAAATTTTGCTTAGGTTTTTTTTCTGCAATAAACATGTACAATTTGGGTTAAAAGTAAAGGGAGAAAAGATTTCTGTTTTTTCTATTGCAGAAAGACTTTTGCTTTATAAAATATCAGAATTATGTTCATATAGATTGTTATTAAATGCGGCTATAGTGTGCATTGGAATCTTTACCAAGTTCATGGAAAACCCATGGGTTCACCGAAGGCATCTAGTAGGTTAGGAGTTTTGCATTTTAAACTTATCATTTCAAATTCCTAGAGGATGATATTGTATTGTATATAATACCCCACTAAATATTTCTATTCAAAATGAAATAGGTTGCCTAAAATTTGCTTTTTGAATTTCTTGATTTTTAATGTTAATGACTTAGGTTTCTGCATCATTTGTTCTAAACTTAGGTATGAAGTGGACTGAATAAATTGGCCAAAATAGTATGGGTGTACCATGAAAAATCATATTATATTTTACAATATCTTCAACAGACATTCTTTGAAGTTGTGTATAACTCATTCCATATAACTAAATTGCTTTATTCTATTCATGTTAACTATTTGAAAGAAATTGTATCTGAAGAAATTGAACTTTGTCTTCATTACTTAACTTTTTTGTGAGATTAGAGCTTGCTAAAAGAACTGGGTAAGAAAGAGTGAAAAATAAATGGAATCACAATAATTATTTCCAAGTAATTTTGGTTCTTACTACATTTGAAATTACATATCTGATATTTTTGCCTGTGCAGTTACAATATCAGGGTCAGTTCAGAGGCGACCAAATTTAATTTATATTACAAACCCCTTATTTTACAGTTGGCATCTCTTCCCTTACCTCTTTACACCATTGTTTGACAGAAATTTCATGAAAATCTCTGGTAATTGTGCTGGTTTTCTCTAGTCTTTATTGAGCATCTTCTTTGTGCCAAATGCTTTATATACATTATCTCCATTACTAAGTGCTTTATATGCTGTATCTCCATTATTAAGTTATGCTCTACTCTTTCTATTTCAATGTCAGAGGAGAGCAGCTGGAGCTCCAGGGTCTACCGAACAAAGTTTAAAACCCTGTTCTGTAATAATCTCATGCAGACCCCTTGATTACAGCTCATTTTAGAGTGTTGTACCACTTCCTTGCCAGTAAACATTGCCTCCTTCATTAACTATGCCGGTTGTCATGTTGTATCATGCACTCCCTTTATGTGAAAGGTATGTTTGAAAATATATTTTTTTAAAACAATGTATTGAAGTATATCATTCATACGTGAACATACATAAACTATAAGTGTTCAGTAAACATCATGAACTTACAAAACAAACATGCATAACATCATACAGGGCTCCCACACATCACCCACCCCCCACAAACACCCTTGTTGTGAAACATTTGTTAACAAATCATGAAAGAGCATTGTCTATCGTCTAGTCTGTGTCTTTCTCCCCTATACATTTTTTTAAGGATTGATTGATTGATTGATTGATTGATTGATTTACATTCATCCATTTTAAGCCCCCCCCCGGTTTTGCTGTTTCTGTGTCCATTCACTGGACAACTCTCTGTGTCCGTTTCCTGCCCTCTCTTCTCATACTTCTCCTCCTGTCTTCACTGGGATTCGACCCTTGGAATCTCCGATGTGGGAGAGAGGTGTCCTACCACCTGCGCCACCTTAGTTTCTGGTTTTTCGGTGTGTCTCGTCTTGGCTCTCCCTTGTGTCACTCTCCTGTTATGTCATCATCTTGCTGCGTGGTTCGCAGGGCCTGACAGCTCACCTACACGCAGGGCCTGGTGGCCCACATGCCTTCCATATTTTTCTTTTTTCTATTTTTACCAGGAGATCCTGGGGATCAAACCCAGGTCCCGCCATATGCAAGATAGATGCCCAACCACCCGAGCCACATCCGTCCCCCTGCTATATCTCTTAAGGTTGACCAAAGATACCCAAAGTTACAGTCTTTTCCCTTACAGGATGATCATATAATAAATCAGCCTTAGTTTATCATCAGCATTCTAAAAACCAGACCTAGGGAGAAAAATTAGGTCTGGGGACACATGCATGGTTTCTAATATAGCGAATGTTTAGCCTGCTCTGATTATCACAAAATCAGGTCAGCAAGAATATTCACAAAGATATATTATATATAAGCCTAATTTCAGTTGTCAATGGCTCCTAAATGTTAGTATACTGATGTCTGTATATCAAATAATTAATGATATTTCACACAAAAATATATTTCCTAAATGAGTTAATTTGCTTAAAGACACATTCTTCAAATTACTTAATCAACTCAACATTGAGGAACTAACTAAATGGAAATTCCCTTGCATATTGATTTACATAGATAAGTGTGAATACAAGGTAGCATTAGATGAATAGAATATGCATGTGTAATGTGGTACTAGATAAAAAACATTTGAGTATGATTATGCATAGAAAAGTATTAAGAGAGCTTAGATATGTGAAATGGAATGAGTGTAATTTTCACTTTTCTCAATATTTTATTCTGAATTAAGAATGATATGTGAAAGCTACTAAATATTATTTGGGTAGCTGAAGTGCCAGAACACCTAGTTGTTCAATGATGTTGTGTGTGGCCTTGGAAAATAAGAATCTTTTAGTTACTTTTGTCTTTTGGAGAATTGAGGCTGTGAGTAAATTTATGCAAATGTAAACAAATGCTATTTTAGTAATGTAATGAAGACATCTGCTTATAAATTCAATATTAATGCCTTTCTCTATGCATCAGATGTCCTTTTAAGGAATTATTGTGAAAATTATTAATTAGAAAATTAGATTAATAGAGTTCCTGATATTAGACTATATCTGTATTGCAAAAATAATTCTAACTTAGTTATGGTGTTTTGTTTTGTTCTTTATTACACTCTCAAATTAGATTTGTTAATATTTTAAATATGCTTTGGAAACCTATATTCACAACTGATGATAATATGTTCCTTAATCTTTGGGGACTGTTTTAGTTTGCTAAAGGCTGCCAATATACCAGAAATGTGTTGGGTTTTCTAATGGGAATTTATTAGGTTCACAGCTTACAATTCTGAGGCTGTGAAAGTGTCCAAATCAAGGCACTATCAAGCAATACTGTCTCACCAAGTTGTAGTTTTTGGCAGTCAGGCACATGGTGGTGTCATCTATACCTCACCATGGGCGATCAAGCACACGGCACAGTACAATGCCAGTCCACTTTCTCTCCCTTCTCCTCCAAGCCTTCTTGTTCATTCTGGTTCAGGCTGCACCAGCTGTGGCTTTTCTCTCCCCTGGGTTCCTCTCTGAGCTTCCGGGTTCCTTCTCCATCTCTGTGGCTTTCTTTGTGTGTCTGTGGCTTTTTATAACCCAATTTATAAAGGACCCCAGTAAAAGGATTAAGACACACCCTGGGCCATACTCTACTGGAGTGATCCAATCAAAAGGAAGGTACCTTGACTTAATCTAATCAAAGGGTTCCATCTACAATAGGTTTTACATGCACAGGAATGGATGATCTCAGAGGACATGATCTTCAGGGGTCCACCCAACTTCAAAATACCACAGGGACCAATTCCAGGTTTTAGTATCATCTTATATGTGCTGGTTTCATAAAATTACTTTGTAAATTTTTCTTCATTCTCCTTATTTGGTAGTTAAATTAAATGACTAATTAAATGAATAATTATTTATTTCTTGGAATCTTTGTAGATTTTCAAACCAAACGTTCATTGATAATATTTTCAATTCTTTCAATGGCTATTAAGTAATGTATTCAAATTTTGATACAATTGAGTGTTCTCTGTAAACACACACACTTGCATGCATATTCAATATATTTTGTGGAGATATTCAAATTCATTACAAATGTATTAAATTGTAGGCTTTACAAATATTTTTGTTAATTGTTATGATCTTTCTTAATGTTATTTGTTTTAATTATTTCTTTTAATAGCTATATCATTTTAAAATGCATCACTGAAGTTAGTGACATGAATAAAAATGGCAAAAGAATTCTAAAATGCCATCCCCTATAAAAAGCAATGATAAAACTAATCAAAGGTCATAATCAGCTTTTTTGGACTTCTGAAAACTAATTGAAATCTTGCAGCCATCAGAAGCAAGCTTAATTCAGAAAAACTAACTGTATTTCAGTAAGAGCAGTGAGCTTTGTGGTATTTTATCTTACTCATTAACCATTGGCTGATTCTCAGCTCAATGGTAGTTTTAAAAATAACAGCCCATATTGCCAATATCACAGGAAACAGAACAGAACTCATCTGCAAATAATGGTAATGATGTGCTCTAGCCAGCCTGGCTCAAAAGGATCACCTTAATCTCATCTAACTTGGAACTCTTCCAGTACTAAAGACGGTGCCTTGGGGACAGTAGAGTAATTTGTTAAAATCATTTACAAGAAAATGATTTAGTTTCTGCTGCCTGAGGTATGTGTAAAAGTTAGTGCAAACAATAGACTCAAATTTTAAGAGAAAATGATGGGGGAATACAGCGCTTTACAAATAAAGGATTTGAAAATCTCCAACATTTCCCTGGAATCTGCAGACTTTACAAAATGATATCTGAAAAGTCATTAAACAAACAAGCAAGCAACTACTACTAAAACAAACAGGAACAACAACAAATCATGGGAAGGAGATGAAATGTGATATGCAGAGTTGACACATTACGCTTTGAAAATGACCAAAGACTTACTGTCAACTATATTATATATGTTTTAAAAGCTGAAGGAAACCATGTCCAAAGAACTAAAGAAAACCATAAGAACCATGTCTCACCACATAAACAATACCAATAAAGAAGGGGAATATGGTCGACGGGGTAGACAGATGAAGCTTAGCTCTCACTAAAACAGCCGAGAGTGAGTCTAGGGCTGCCTTGGCAACCTGCTTAGGGGTACAGCAGACCAGGACCCTGCTTCACAACTAACAGAGGAGTCAAGGACAGAGAGGAGGAAGCTTTGGCGCCAAACTGCGCGTTATTGATCCTCCCGTCTGCCGGGACGGGCTCCCCTCCCCCATCCCTGAGATCTCAGGCGAGGCTAAAACTCCTGGCAAATAATATCTGACTTAGAGAACAGAATTCTTCCTCCCTGCCAGCACGTCTAGATATATAGAGAGTGGGGAAGGGGGGCGGTGCTCTGGGTCATCTAAAAGGGTGCTACAAAGAAAAGGAAGCCAGCAAAAGTCTTGAGGCTGGAAGTGGCCCTTATACCCCTCCCTCTGGACAAACAGCCTAAATGGAGACACTGGCTTCCTCCTCCAAATGGAGTGTGGAGGCAACCTCCCTGGAGGAGAAGGGGTCGGAGAGGGTGGAGAGTGGTCTCTTTGCGGTTAGTTTAGCCCGCCAATCTCCTCTTGGGTGTCGGAAGGGACCCTCATGTGACAGGGATAGGCGAGCGGCATCTCTCAGGCAGGCTGCCATGCCCAGCAGCCTAGGTAAGGAGATAATTTGCATCAGAAAGGAGGCAGAGGTAGCAGAGAGGGAATAAGGGCTGATAGGTTCCTGAAAAGTCTTGCTGACTAAGAAGGCACATCAACTCAGTGGAAGAGTATATACAAGGTCCCTGGTTGGATCCCTGGCTCCTCCCTGAGAAGCGATCCAAGGTTATCAAGCATCCAGTGAAACTATATGACAGGGAACATATTGACATCCTCTTTGTATTAACTTTTATTGGCTCTCTTATTTAAAAAAAAAAAAAAAGATGTTCCTTTTTTCACTTTCTTTATTTTACTCACTAAAACCTGGCTTAAAACCAGCAGAGGACAGGCTGCATGCAGAGTGATTGACTGCTGAATAGCAACAGCCTGAGAAGATCACTAGGGGTCCAAGAGAAAAGGCTGTTGTTCTGTGTCTATCATGGCTTTTTTATCCTTTTCTTGCCTTCTTCCTTTTTTTCTTTTTCTTTTAAACAAAGAAACAAGGAGCTGCTGTCTTGACTTCTTGTTGTGGTATTCCCCCTTCCTTTGTTTCTCTGTCTGTTAGTGTTTTTCTCTCTTTCTTTTATTTCCCAATTTTCTCTACCTATGCTACATCCTTTCCCTCCTTCATCCTTATATTTTCTGTTTTTTTTTTGTTGTTGTTGTTGTTGTTGTTGTTCTTTCATTCCACCTCTTTGGGCTTGGTCTTCAATTTTTCTTGTGCTCATTTCTCTCTCTCTCCTACTTTCTCCATGTTTTATTTTCTCATTTTAAATTTTTTTCTTCTTTTTTCCCTTCTCTCTTCTACTTTTTCTTTCCCCCCCTTCTCATCATTCTGGACTTTTATTTCATTCTATATTTTTTCTCCAGTCTATTTCATGTTTCATTGTTTCTATTCCACTTTTCTAATCTTATTCTTCTTTACTTTTTACTCAGGTCAATTATTTAATTGCCTATGTCTTGTATGGTCCCTCTCCTATCTTTTACTGTTATCACTACTATTCCTCATTCTGGATTCCTATCTCTTCTTATTTCTCTGTGCACAAACATACACATTATAGACATCCCAGAGGGAGAAGAGAAGGGAAAGATGACAGCAGGAGTGTTGGAGGAAATAATGGCTGAAAACTCCCCAAACCTATTGAAGGACATGGATGCACATATCCAAGAGTGCAGTGTCCCCAAAGAGCATAAATCCCAAGAGGCCTACTCCAAAACATATATTTGTCAAATTGTCCAATGCTCAAGACAAAGAGAGAATACTGAAAGCAGCAAGAGAAAAGAGAACCATCACATACAAAGGAAGCTCAATAAGATTAAGTGCCGATTTCTCATCTGAAACAATGGAGGCAAGAAGGCAGTGGTATGGCATAGTTAAGGTGCTAAAGGAAAAAACTTCTAGCCAAGAATTCTTTATCCAGCATAACTGGCATTCAAAAATGAAGGAAAGTTCAAAATAGTCACAGACAAAAAGAATCTAAGAGAGTAGCTTAGATTAATAAGTACAGGTTAATAAGAAACCTGTACTTCAAGAAAAACTAAAGGGAGTTCTGCAGGTTGAAAGAAAAAAGCAAGAGAGAGAATTGAAGAGGGTGTAAGAACAACCAAAAAGACAAAAAGAGTAATAAAAACAATATATGACATACATAAACTCAAAGAAAATATGGCTAATCTAAGTAATTCCATGACAATAATAACATTGAATGATAATGGAATAAACTCACCAGTCAAGAGACACAGACTGGCAGAATGGATAAGGAAATATGACCCATCTATATGCTGTCTACAAGAAACCCACCTTATACCCAGGGATTCAAGATGGCTGAAAGTGAATAGTTTGAAAACAAATTTACATGCAAACAATTAAAAAAATGGGCAGGAGTAGCTATACTAATATTGGACAAAACAGACTTTAAATGCAAAACTATTGTAAGAGACAAAGAAGGACAATATATATTAATAAAAAGGGATATCTTTCAAGATAAAAGAACAATCATAAACATTTATGCACCTAACCAGGGTGCCTCAAAATAGATGAGGGAAACACTGGAAAAACTAAGTGGAAAAAAGAGATGCCTCTACAATTATAATGGGGACTTTAAGACACCATTATCACCATTAGACAGAACATCTCAACAGAGAATCAATAAAGAAACAAAAACTTTGAATAATACATTAGAGGATCTGGACTGAATAGACATATACAGAACACAACACCCAAATACAGCAGGGTATACATTCTTCTCGAGTGCACATAGATCATTCTCCAAAATAGACCACAAATTAGGCCACAGAAGTACTCTTAGTGAATTCAGAAAGATTGAAATTATACAAAATAATTCCTCTGAACACAATGGAAGGAAGCAAGAAATCCATAAGGGCCAGAGAACCAGGTAGGCAAAAAGATATGGAAGTTAAACAAAACACTCTAGACAAACAGTGGGTCAAGGAGGAAATAGCAAAAGAATTCAGTAACTACCTTGAAATGAATGAAAATGACAACACAACATATCAAAACTTATGGGATGCAGCAAAAGTGGTACTGAGAGGAAAATTCATAGCCATAGACACATATATCAAAAAAGAAGAAAATGCTAAAATCAAAGACCTAACTGCACACCTAAAGGAATTAGAAAAACAACAACAAACTAACCACAAAGGAAATAGAAAGAAGGAAATAGCAAATATTAGAGCAGAACTAAATGAAATCGAAAATAAGAAAAAAATAGAAAAAGTAAACAAAACCAAAAGCCAGTTCTTCGAGAAGATCAATAAAATTGACAAACTACTAGCTAGGCAAACAAAGAAAAAAAGAGAGAATATGTAAATACATAAAATAAGAAATGAGGAAGGAGATATCATCACTGACCCAACAGAAATAAAGAGCATTATAACAGGTTACTTAAAAAAATTATATGCCAACAAGATGGACAATTTAGAGGAAATGGACAAATTCATAGAAACACACAAGCAGCGTACATTTGTGAAAGAAGAAATTGATGAGCTCAATAGACCAATCACAAGTAGTGAGATAGAATCAGTCATCAAAAATCTCCCAACTAAGAAGAGTCCAGGACCAGACAGCTTCACAGGTGAATTCTACCAAACATTCTGGAAAGAACTAACACTACTAACACCAATCCTTCTTAAACTCTTCCAAAAAATAAAGTGGAAGTAACATTGCCTAAATCATTCTATGACACCAACATCACCCTAATACCAAAGCCAAACAAAGACACCAGAAGAAAGGAAAACTATAGACCAATCTCCCTAATGAACCTAGATGCTAAAATCCTCAACAAAATACTTGTTAACCGTATTCAACAACATGTCAAATGAATTATACACCATGACCAAGTGGGCTTCATCCCTGGTATGCAAGGATGGTTCAATATAAAAAAATCAATCAATGTTATACACCATTTAAACAGATTGAAAGAAAAAAATCATATAATCATCTCTATAGAGGCAGAAAAAGCATTCGACAAAATACAGCACTGTTTCCTGATAAAAACACTACAAAAGATAGGGATAGAAGGAAACCTCCTCAACCTGATAAAGGGTATATAGTAAAAACCCACAGCAAACATCATGTACAATGGTGAAATCCTAAAAGCTTTCATTCTAAGATTGGGAACTAGACAAGTATGCCCACTGTCACCATTCCTATTCGACATTGTGTTAGAACTACTTGCTTGAGCACTTAGGCAAGAAAAAGATATAAAATGCATCCAAATTAGAAAGGAAGTAGTAAAAACTTCACTATTTGCAGATGACATGATCCTATACATAGAAAGCCCTGAGAAATCAACAAAGCTTCTAGAGCTTATAAATGAATTCAATAAAGTTGCAGGTCAAAAATCAATGCACAAAAATCAGTAGCATTTCTGTACACCAATAATGAGCAATCTGAGGAGATAATTAGTAATAGATAATTACTATTGTAAATGGTATTTTCTAAAAGAATCAAATACCTAGGAATAAATTTATCTAAAGATGTAAATGACTTATATGTAGAAATTTATATAACATTGTTTAAGGAAATCAAAGAAGACTCAAATATATAGAAGAATATTCCCTCTTCATGGGTAGGAAGAGTAAACATCTTTAAGATGTCTATCCTACCCAACTGATATACAGCTTTAATGCAATCCCAATAAAAATCAACACAGCATTTTTTACTGAATTGGAAAAACTAACCATGAAATTTATTTGGAAGGGCAAGAGGCCCAGAAGACCCAAAGACATACTGAAAAAGAAAAATGAAATTGGAAGAATCACACTACCTGACTTTAAAATATACTAAAGCTACAGTGGTCAAAACTGCATGGTATTGGCACAAGGATAGACATAACCAAAGGAACTGAATTGAGAGTTCTGATATAGATCTTCACATATACAGTCATCTGATATTC
Source organism: Tolypeutes matacus (assembly GCA_026826555.1). NCBI lineage: Eukaryota > Metazoa > Chordata > Mammalia > Cingulata > Chlamyphoridae > Tolypeutes > Tolypeutes matacus. The sequence continues at coordinate 25,061,253 of JAKSZT010010858.1, read as the reverse complement.
TACAAGGCCACCAAGCCCACTCAACTGGGAGAAAATGGCCTCTTCATCAAATGGTGCTTGGAGAACTGGATATCCATATCCAAAAGAATGAGAGAGGAACACCATCACACACGTTATGCAAATATTAACTCAAGATGGATCAAAGATCTAAATATAAGAGTGAAGACCATAAAGACCTCAGAAGATAATGTAGGGAAATATCTAAAGGATCTTGTAATAGGAAATGATTTCATGAACTTCACACCCCAAGCACCAGCAGGGAAAGAAAAGACAAATGGGGCCTCCTCAAAATTTAAAACTTTTGCACCTCAAAGGAGTTTGTCAAGAAAGTGAAAAGGCAGCCTACCCAATGGGAGAGAATATTTGGTAACTGTATATCTGATAAGAGTCTATTATCTACCATATATAAAGAAATCCTACACCTTGAAAATAAAAAGACAAACAACCCAATTAAAAAATGGGCAGATGATTTGAATAGACACTTATACAAAGAAGAAATACAAATGGCTAAAAAGCATGAAAAGTATCTCAACATCACTATCTATTAGGGAAATGCAAATCAAAACTACAGTGAGATACAATCTTATATCCATTAGACTGGCAGCTATTAAAAAAAACAAGGACTACAAGCATTGGAGAGGATGTGGAAGAAGGGAAACCTTCATCCACTGCTGGTGAGAATGTAGAATGTGCAGCCATTGTGGAGGACAGTTTGGCAGTTCTTCAAAAAACTAACTATAGATCTGCCATATGATCCAGCAATTCCACTGCTGAGTATATACCCAGAAGAATTGAAAGCAAGGACACAAACAGATATATGCACACCAATGTTCATAGTGACATCCCGATTTACTGTTGCCAAAAGTTGGGATCAACCCAAATGCCCATCAACTGATGAATGGAAAAAAAATTGTGGTATATACATACAATGGAATATTACTCAGCTATAAGAAGGAATACAATACTAACAACATGGGACAACATGGATGAACCTTGAGGACCTTATGTTGAGTGAAGCAAGCCAGGCATTGAAGGACAAATATTTCATGACCTCACTGATATAAATTAAGCATACTGAACAGACTCAAAGAGCTAGAGTCTGGAAGATAGGTTTACTGGAAATAGAAAGTGAGAAGAAAGTTGTGAGCCCACGCCCATACATGGGAAATCTATGACAAGCTGGAAGCGTTTAGTTGTGCAGTGAATGGATATGACAGGGGTATAGTGATAAATATTGGGATGGGAACTAGGGGGAGGTTTGGGGAGGGAACAGGTGAACACTGGGGATTGGCGGGTACATGGTTGAAATTATAATGTTGGGAATGCTCATTTGGCAATATGACAAGGAAGGGTTCCTGTTTTAGGGTGTTGGATGGGGGGCATTCAGGCCAGGGTGCACCTGGGGCAGGCTTCTAGGGAGTGTGTAAGTGATCATTTTGGCATAATGTGTTGCATCAGTGGGTAGAGACCCACATTATGAGTGGGAAGGATTTAGACTCCCATCCTAGAAGGGCCCAGTATGTTCTCCAACAGAGGGACAGGAGTCACTTGAAAGCAACGGTGGTGCCTAATAGGGGAGGACAGACCAGTGTATCAAGGTATAAGTGAAGATGCAAGTAACTATGAATCTTGTCCTTCAAGGAGTGAAACCTGGTGGTCACCATGGGCCCAATAGGGACAGGTGGGATTAATAAAATTGATGGAACAGGGGGCAATTTTGAGGTGATGGATGTGTTCTGCATGGTCTTGCAAAGATGGATACAGGCCACATTTAATTTTGTCAAATCTTATAAAAGTATATGGTCCAAAATGTAAACCATAATGTGAACCATTGATGATGGTCAGTAGCTATGTTTCAATATTTGTGCATCAATTGTCACAAATGTACCATCCATATATAAAAGGTTATTGATGGGCAAAAGGGGAAAAGGTGGAGGTTGTTGTGTATATGGGAATCCCTGTGTTCTGTACATGACTCTACTGTGACCTAATATTTATTTGAAGAAAAAAAGGAAAAAGAAAAAAAAAGACACTGCAGGAATAAATGGAAGAAAATGTCAATGTACATACAGAACAACAGTCTTACAGTGATGAAAGGCAAAATGTTAAAAAAAAAAAGTGTTTTTTTCTTCAAATATTTCTTCATTAGCTTTTAATATTCCAATTTTTAAAATATTATTCTATTTTTACTTTTTTATTAATTTTTTTCTGTATTTCACTTCTTAGGTATAAAACTATCATAACTATTTCATTTTCTTATTAATTTTATGTGCCTATTTTATTGGCTTTATTTTTGAAGAAGTTTTTAGATCACAGAAGGGTTACAATGAACAGGGGAGGATCACTGGTGTGGAGCTTCAGTGAGTGGGGATACCTGGGTATACATATAAGGCATATAAATGTGTTCAAATATAGATGGGACATTGTCACAGTGGGTGGAGATTCACACAATAACTAAAAATATCAAATTCCCATCTGGGGGAGCTCTGACACATTCCCTAATGGAACAAGAATGCCCCAGGTACAGGGACAATGACTTGTGAAGGAGGATGGTCCATTGAAGGACCCTTGATATTGATGACTATGCTTATGAGCATATGCTCTCGACATTGAAACTTAGCCTAGTGATGTAGGGTGCCTAAGAGTTACCTACAGAGAGCCTCCTTGTTGCTTGGATGTGGCCTCTCTCTAAGCCAAATTCAGCATATAAAAGCAATAACTACCCCCCAGCATGGAATGAGCCTCCCTGGCACCGTGGGATTGCTATCAAGTAACAACAAGCAACGCATCAGGAAAACAACAACAACAACAACAACAACAAACACCTTGACCAAAAAGGGGAAAAGCTAAAGACAAATGAGTTTGTATGGCTGAGACACTTCAGGGTGAGTCAGGATGCCATCCCAGAAATAGCACTTATGCACATCTCAACAGGATCTCATTGACAGCCAAAGTAGATATGACCCCAAATAGCGAAGTTCCTCAGGGATATGGAGACATCCAGACACTATACCCAGGGCAGACAGCTCAGGAATTTGGCCCCTTCCCAGTGGGCTCTAATCTGGTTTTATGCTCCCCAGTGTGACTGGGTTAGACTCAGCAGTGGTTAACCTATGCATGACTCTTCTGTTCTTCTATTCAAACCTATAATTAGTACTAGAGTTGGTAGATGTACATCCAAAAGACTTAAATCTTTGGGTTGTCCATGTACCAGCTGAGCCCTGAGTCTCAACAGAGTTGCAACGCCTACTCTCCAGTTCAATGGACTCACCCAGGACAACTAACAGTGAGAAGATGATGGACAAACAACATACCAAGAAACTGAGAGTGCCTACAACTGCAAGCAAGAGAGTCCCATTCATTGGATGTATGGGATCGAAGCCCCCTCTCAATTAAAGGTGGAGTGGGCATCACCATCCCAGAGTCCTTAGGATTTGGGAAATGAACTATGGACTAAAATTAACTTACTAGTATTCTACTCTAGACTACTTGTGATTCTAGCAATGGAAGAAATACCATTGTTGTGGAGGCAATGACGCATGGATGTTCTGGGGCTAGGGACAGGAAAAAACAGGTGTAATGGGGGGGAGGGGCATGTCCAGGACTTGGGAATCATCTGAATGAGATTACAATGACAGATACAGGCCATTATATATCTCGCCATAACCTACAGAGTCGAATGGGAAAGAGTGTAAACTACAATGTAAACTATAATCCATGCTTAGTGGCAAGGCTCCAAAATGTTTTGATCAGTTGCAATGAATGTACCACACTCATGAAAGATATTGCTAATGTGGGAAAATGTGGGAGGTGTGGGGAGCAGGGCATATAGGAATCCCCTATATATTCTCTGTAACATTTACGTAATCGAAATAGCTTTTAAAAAATAAAAAAAGTGGAAAAAAAAGAAAATCATCAGATAATAAAAAGCCAAGATCAAGAAATCCTTAATGAATTTTAAACTTTTCAAAATTTGAACAATGTTTAAAATTAGATTGTTTATTGAATTATTTAATGTATTAAAGATAGAAAGATATCTGATAGTGTAAGAACATGGCTAATACTCTTGAGTCAATAAAGAAATGTATTTTTGATAAAAGAAAAATAAAGAATGTCAATAAAGAGAAAGAAATTATAAAAAGAAACAATTAGAAATTCTTGAGTTGAATACTGCAATAACTGAAACAAAATATCCACTTGAAGAGACTGAATAGGACATGTGAGGAAGCAGAAAAAGTAATTAGTAAGCTTGAAGATAGATTGAGTGTTCAAGACTGAGGAACAGAAAGAAAAAAGAATGGAATGAAAATTAATGGCGCCTAAGAGACCTGTAGGGCCAATCAAGCACACCAATAAACACAAAATTGGAGTACAAGAAGGAAAAAGGAAGAGAGAAAGAATATTTGAATAAATAGTAGAAATAAACTTTGTAAATCTGAGGAAAACATTAACAAAAACATATATGAGTGTCAATAGACTCCAAATAGGATAAATTCAAAGACATCTACTCTGAAGCACATTATAACACAAGTGTTGAAATCCAAGGATAAAAACACTCTTGAAAGCAGCAAGGCAGGAGCAACTCATCACATATGGATGACTTCTCATCAGAATGATAGAGGCCAAAAGGCAGTGGGATGATGTATTTAGTATTAAGAAATTAAAAAAAAAAAAAAACTCTTATTAACCAGGTATGCTAGATTCAGAAAATAATCTTTCAAAAATGAGGAGAAATTAAGTCATTGCCAGAGATGTTAGAGTTCATCTCTAACAGACCTTCCCTACAAGAAATGTTAAAGTTAGTCTTTAAGGATGCCAGAGAGGAATTTCCCAAGTTAGTCTTTTCCAACCAGAACAGAGCCAGTGGCCAACAAAAGCTGCACAGACTTGCTCCAGAGTGCCCTGGGAAGGGGATGGGAAGAGGGCCGGGCGCTTCTTCCACAGCTCCCCAAAGCTGAGATTTCTTGACCTGCCCAGCAAGTGCAGCCCTTCAACCAAGTGCCTAATCAAACCAGATGTGCCCACTCCTGGTCTTGGGAAAAGATTTTTATGTGCCTTTGTGTCACCAGCAAGCTAGTCAGGGGCTGGATCCCACGGCAGCCTGCTGTGAGAGTAGGGGGTGGGCACCGGTAAACACCACATGAAGAGAGCAATTTACTGCTCTTTACCATAATTTACCAGCCTCTCCCTCTGCTCTTCCCTGGATGCTGTATAGTGTTTAACTGGCTTACAGAGTTTCAAAATAGTTGTTTCAGACAGTTTCTACCTGTTTAATCATCATTCTGGTAGAAGGACTGAATCTTGGAGCTTCCTACTCTGCCATCTTCCTACAATCCCTCATTGATGCATATTTTAAATCCTCTTTTTCTTAAAAAGACCACTGCCTAAAACAGTAATATAAATCTATATTGCTGAGAAAATTATGTATAAAGAAATAATTTGTGACAATAACAACAGGCAGATTTTATTGGACCAAAGTTGTTCTATACTATTTAAGTTAGTATTAATCTGAACTATATAAATTAATATAAATTAAGATTTTTATGGTAATCTCTAAGTAAACAAATAAGTAAGAAACTCAAAATATATAGTAAAGAAAGGATAAGAAGATTTAAATGGTACAAGAGAAATTACCTTAATGTGAAAGATAAAGTAATGGAAGAATTGAGAAACAAAAAATATATGTAAGACATGTAGAAAACAATTAGCAAAGTGACAAAGTCCTTCCTTATCAGTAATTACATGAAAAGAAAATGGATTAAAATCTCCAGTTAAAGGTCAGAAATAGGTAGAATGGATAAAAAACAGGATCCAACTGTTTGTTGCCTACAAGAAGCATCCTAAAATACAAGATTTAAATGGTTAAAAGTAAAAGGGTAGAAAAATTTTCCCATCTAACATATTGTGAGGCAAGGTGTCTCAAAAACACAGTACAAAATATACTATAAGACTAAAATTGTACAAGAGATAAAGAAGATCATTGTCTAATAATAAAAAGGAAACCAAGCAAGGAGACATAAAACTTATGAGCATACATACAGCTTATGACAGAGCAAAAAAATACTTGAAGAAGGTATTGACATAATTGAAGGGAGAAATGGACAGTTCAACAATAATAGTTGGAGACTTCCATACTCCAGTTTCCATAACGGACAGAACAAGTAGACGAAATATCACCAAGAAAATGAGTTGGAGGACATTATAACCAACTAGACCTAACAGACATCAGGAGAACTCTCCACTCAATGACAGCAAATTACAGATTCTTCTCAACTGCTCATGGAACAATTTCCAGGTAGACAAAAATTTGGCCCACAAAACAAGTCTCAATAAATTAATAAAATTGAAATCAGGTAAAGCATATTCTTTAAAACAATGTAATGGAATTAGAAATCAGTAAGAGAAGGAAATTTGAAAAATATGCAAATATTTGGAAATTAAACAATATGTACCAACACAATCAATAGGTCAAAGCAGAAATCACAAGGCAACTTAGAAAACACTCTAAGATGAATGAAAGTGAAAACACAACTTACATCAAAAAAGAAAGCTCTCAAAACAATAACCTAACCTTCAACCTTAACAGATGTGAATAAGAAGGACAAACAAAACTCCAAAGCAAGCAGATGAAAGGAAATAATAAAGATTAGAATGGAGATAAATGAAGCAGAAAATGGTAACTCAATAGAGAGAATGAACAAAACCAAAAGATTTTTTTAAAAGATCCACGAAATTAACAAACTTTTAGCTAGACTGGCAAAGAAAAAGAGATGACTGAAAGTACTAACACCAGGAATTAAAGCAGTGACAGTGCCATTGACCTTAGGTAGGATTACAGGAGAAGACTATGAACAAATATTTGCCAACACAATAGATAACCTAAATGAAATGAACAAATTCTTAGGAGGCATAAGCTACCAAAAGAGGGGTAAGAAAAAAAAAAACAAAATGTGAGTAGAACCATAGTAAGTAAAGACTTTGAATCAGAATAAAAAAACTTGAACAACAAAAAAACACACAAAAAGCCCAGGAACAGACGGCTTCAATGGTAAATTGTACCAATTATTTAAAGAATTAACACCAATCCTTCTGAAACTCTTCCAAAAAGTATGAGAAGAGTACATTCTTTAACTCATTCTATGAGACCAGCATTATCGTGAAACCGAAGCTAGACAAAGTCATCATAAGAAAAGAAAATTACAGATCAATATCCCTTATGAATATAGATATAAAAATATTCAATAAAATACTAACAAACTGAATCTAGGGACATATTAAAAGGTGTACACATCAAGATCAGATGGGATTTATCTCATGAATGAACGGGTGGAGCTAAATATGAAAATCAATCAATGTAATACATTATCCTACTGGAATGAAGGAAAAAAAAAAAACATGATCTCCTCAACAGATGCAAAAGAACCGTTTGACAAAAGCGAACACTATTGCATTATTTAAAAAATAACAAATACTAGGAATGGAAAAGAAATTATTAAACCTTGTAAATAGAATCTATGAAAAAAACTAGCTAACATCATACTTAATGAGGAAAGACTGAAAGCTTTTCCACTTATATCAGAAACATGACAAAGATTTCTACTCTCATCACATCTTTTCCACATTGTAGTGGAAGTTCCAGGCAAGTCAATTAGACAAAGAAAAGAAATAAGTATCTCCATATTAGAAAGAAAGAAAAAAGTAAAACTACCTATATAAAACTCTAGAAAACACACACATACATATAACTATTAGAGCTATTAAACAAGTTCAGCAAATTTGCAGGATACAAGATTACTATGCAAGATCAGTTGTATTTCTCTACACTAGGCGTACACAATCTGAAAATGAAATTTAAAAAAAATTCTATTTACAATTGCATCTAAAAATATAAAATAGTTAGTGATAAATATAACCAATTGCAAGTCTTATTAGGAGCTTAAGGAAACAAAAAACTACAAAAAGTTGTTGAAAGAAATTAAGGAAGACATAAATTTAAGGATTAGAAGACAATATTGTTAAGATGACAAAACTCCTCAAATTGATGTACAGATTCTATGTAATCCCTACCAAAATTTAAGATCACCCCCCCCTTTTTTTTTTTGCAGGAATAGGTATAGTGATCCTAAAATTCATATGGCATTTCAAGGGACCCCGAGTAGCCAAACAATCTTGTAAAACAAGAGCAAAATTGGAAGATTCACACTTCCTGATTTTCAAACTCACTCTACAGCTATATTAGTCAAAATAATGTGTTAAAAACATAAGGATACAAATATAGATGAATGGAATATAATCAATAGTAGAGAAATAAAGCCATACATTTATGATCAAGGGATTTTAGATGAGTGATTATTAGGCCATTCAATTGAGGAAAGAATGGGCTTTTAAAAACAATGGTATTGGGACAACCGGATAGCCACATGTAAAATAATGAAATTGGATCCCTATCTCATACCATATACAAAACTTAATTTAAAATGAATAAAAATCCTAAATGTAGTAGTTTAAATTTTATAATATTCAGAAGGAAACATAGGCATACATCTTCATGATGTAGAATTAAGTAAAAATTTATTAAATATGACACCAAATGCAGAAACAACAAAGGAAAAATAGAGAAGTTGGACTTAGTCAAAATTAAAAAGTTTTGAGTATCAAAGATCACAAGTGAAAAGACAACCAAAGAAGGGAGGAACTGTTTGCAAAGCATGTATCTGATAAGGAACTTGAATCTAGAAAACATAAAGAACTTTTACAAACAAACAACAAAAAGACAAATATGCTCAAATAAAAATGGACAAAGTATTTGAATAGGTGTGATGGTTAGGCTAATGTGTCAACTCGGCCAAGTAGTTGTGTCCAGGTGTTTGTTCCAGCAAGCACTGGGCTAATTGTAATACAAGAGCATTTATGGACTTCAATCACCAGTGAGTTTACTGCGTGGATGGCTGATTACATCTGCATCAATCAGGGAGATTACATTATCAGTGGGTGGTGCTTTTACCCAATCAGTTGAATGACTTAAAAGGGGAAGTGATTTCAACATTCAGAGAGAATTTCCCAGCTCGTCGTTGGACAGGCAACTTCTCCCAGAGACTCATCAACGACCTTTCATCGGGCTTTCATCGGAGCCACTGGTTTGCAGCCTGCCTGCGGAACCTGGACTTGTGCATCCCCACGGTCGCGTGAGAGACTCTTTTAAAATTTCATATTATCGATAGATATCTCCTGCTGATTCTGTTTCCCGAGAGAACCCTGACTAATACAATAGGCATTTCTGCAAAGACTATAAAATTGCCAACAAACACATGACATTACTCTGGGCATAATAAGACATTAGTGATGTGTAAATAAAACACCACAATAAGATATCACCTTACACCACTAGGTAGATATAATAATAATTATAGTAGTAATAATTAAACAGAAAAAAATAAGCAGTGTTGGGAAGGATGTTGGGGAGGAAAAACTGGCTTCCCAATACATTGTTTTTGGGAATTTAACATGATGCAGCTGCTGTGGGTGACACTTTGACAGTTCCTCCAAAAGTTAACCACGGACTCACCTTATGACCCAGAAATTCCAGGAAAACTGACAACACAGGCGTTCAAAAAGTCTTTTCCATGAATGTTCATTGCAGCAGTATTTATAATTGCTGAAAAGAAGAAACAACTCAAATGTCTATCAAATGATAAATGGATAAAGAAAATGGAATACTATTCAGTTTTAAAAGTGAATGAAGTACTGATACTACATGCAAAACCCTGAAAACATTATGCTAAGTGAGAGAAGTCAGAAACAACATGTCACATATTGAATGATTCCATTTATATGAAATTCCCATTAAGAGTAAATTCATAGAGACAGAAAGTAGATTATTGGTTGCCGGGGGCTGGGGGTGGAGAAGAGTGGAGAATTAAGGGCCATGGGGTTTCTTTTCGGATTGATGGAAATGTTCTGGAATTAGATAGTGGAGATTGTGTCCCAACACTGTGACTGTGCTAAAAAGCACTGCGTTGTACACTTTAAAATGGTGAATTTTATGTTATGAGAATTTTATCTCCGTAAATAATGGAACTGATCATATCTACTGTATTAATTTTCTATTGCCGGGTAACGAAACTCATGCATTAATAATTTATCATCTTGCGGTTTCTGAGGGATAGGAGTCCTAGCACTGCACAGCTGGGTCTTCTGCTCAAGTCTTCAAGTTTGTAATCAAGGTGCTGACCTCTGAGGCTCAGGGTCATTTCCTTGCTCACACGGTTATTGGCAGAATTCAGTGCTTTGGCCCAGCTCCCAGAGGAGATGGGATCCATCTTCCTTTACACATGCCAATCTGCACTGGACACGTCCTTCTTCGAGGCATACGGGATAGCGTCTCCTGCTGTTTTTGCCTCTTGCCTCTGGACCCTCTTTTGGAGGCCATACCTAATTAGGCCAGGCCCACACGGGAAAATGTCCTTTTGGTGAACTCAAGGTCAACTAACTGGGGATGTTAATTAACATCTTCAAAATCTTTGCTCCTTTGCCATATAATGGGAATCATATCTCATCATATTCACCCATTCTGGGAGAGGATTGTGTGGGTTGTTTACACCAGGGAGCAATTATTTTGGGGGCATATTAGGGTTCTGCCTACCAAACTGACCCTAAGGTTTTTTTGCTTTGTTTTCTTTTAATAATTCAATGCAATTAATGAGATGGTGTAAATAAAGTGTGCGGGACAGCACCTCAGCAAGCTACACGTAATTCATGTCCCTCTTGGGCTCTGGCCTGCAAGGTGCTCTTTATGTGCCTCTCACCTGTCCTGAGTAGAGCACAGTTTGCTGGCAGCCTGCAGAGCCTGTGGTGGAGGGACCCCCTGGCCTCTCTCTTCTGAGGAGCAGGCTGTGGGATGAATCAGGGCATGGACACTCTTCCTTAAACACAATGACCAGGCCTGGCTTGAGCCTCAGGCATTTTTCTACCTGCCCAGGAATTACAACCTGTGTGTTCCCTGGTTTGCTGTGTGGGAATCTGGGCGTGTCCAGATACATCACCTGAGGCCCTGCACCAGCTACTCCCCCAAAAAAGCATCCCAAGGAGGGGAGAGCTGCACCTTAGGACTATGCAGGTGGGCCAGCAGAGGGAAGGATTGGTGTTCTGCTGGATTTTGAGAATTTTGACTTTCAGGATTCTCTCAGAAGCTTACTGTGATTATGGTGCATTACTACATGTCTCTTCTGGATGTGAATAAGCTTCTTCAAAGAAATGTAGCTTACACCCTCAATGATAGTTACTATGATTTTGAAAGCAAATAAAACTCTTGAACATAGATCAAACATGCATGAGTAAAAAGGAACCAACCACAGAAGTTTTAAATGCAACTAAAATCTGTTATTAACTGCAAATCTTTTAAAATTGTATTCCCTCACCTAACACAGAGCCGCTCTCAGCACAGATACTCAAATTTAATTTCATTTTTAAGTCCCAGAAGTGCTGCATAAACCGCCTCTTCCACAGGGAAATGCCCTTCTCCCTGCTGCCCGCACTGTCTAATAACGACGTGGCGCTAGCTCGGGGCCTTCAGCTCTGCAGAGCACTCTCTCTTCTTTGTTCTCATTTTCCTTCAGACACCTGGTGGAGGGAAAAGCCCTGACTCTGGCTGCAGGTAGAACAAGGCCCGGTACCAGCTCTTCCTCCTTCCAGAGCCTCCTTTACCTCCTCTGAGCCTCAGATTCTGCATTTGCCAATGACACACCTAGTTGATAACAATACAACTATAACCAACAGCTGCTGCAGTTTCCACCTTAAAGGTGAGGCACCTGAGGCCGTGGGACAGGGAAGAGTCTGCTGAGCCAGCCAGGGGTAGAGCTGGACCCGAATTCAGGCTGTCCTTCTCCTAAACTGGGAGCTTCCCAGGGGATTGTCATGGCCTCTTTTCTAGAGTTACTGGACTGGGAATCCGTCCTTGATTCCTTATGGGAAATTCTGTGTACACAATAGAGGGGGTAGTCCCTAGGGCAGTGTTCATAGTTTGTGAAAAGATGGTGACATATTTGATTGGTTCTTCTTGAAGAGCAAGGTGTAAGTTTTGAAGGATGAGCCCTCCTCAATTTCATTGCCTTCAGCGACACAATGAGCCAGACTCTTGGGTGACAGTTATCTCTCATCATTTTGACACAGAATCAAAGCACTTTTAGTATTGAAAGGGTTCCTGGAGTTACTAAATGAGAAACCAAGCCCTGCTTGCTGGCACCTTCCTATAATAGAAATGAATAAATGCTTCCCATTTTCATACAATCCAAGGTGTCCCACTGATCCGTGCACTGCATTTACAAATCTTTCATTCTTCATACTAATTAAATGATTCCTGGCTGGCCTTATCCGTGTGGCCTTGCAAGCGTTATTTTGCAAGCTGCTCCTTGTCTGTTCTAAACTCCTCTGGCTTGAGGTGTCTTCCAAACAATTTAGCAATGGGTTGTCTTGTGTTATTTTATAATTGATTTGTATTGTTCTCTAATTGTTTTTTGTCCGAGTCTAATCACTAAAACCACTCAGAAAATCTCTCCGAAAGTTTAAAGAGAGGGAAGGAAAATTACCATCTTCAATTAGAAAAAGCTAAAAAGCAAACCATCACCAGCCTTGTCATTCTGCCTCTGTCAGCCTAGGAAGGGAAAGAGAAGGCAGGTGGTTGGAGCAGACACCAGGAAGAGGCCTGGATTTCCCTCATTCTAATTCTTGTATGGTATATATTTGCTGTTATAAATTACAAATGGTGCTTGCTGATGTTATGGTCCCAGAAATTACAGACTTAGCTGCAAGGCAACAAAAGCATTTATTTGAATTAATTGCAATTCAGGTAGCAACCCACCCTGTGACCTAGCTTGGGATTCTAAGCAAGTGTTTTTAAAGAAAAACAAGAAGATTACATAAGTTTTTTGTAAAGAATTACTATTGGTGGATATTTGGAGCCTACCAAATGCCCTTCACGTTAGAATATTCACTTATTTCTTCATCTTGCAGTTGTTTCATGGTGTCCAGACATTCTCAGAAGCACCATTGCTTTTGGTTTCGCATAACTTGGCAGGTTGTGGCATCTGCCTGAGAGAAACACAAGAGTAACTTTCTGGATGACCTCCTGACTATTTTAAATCTCTTATCCATAGTTACTCCGTTTTTTTTAATCTCTTTTTTCATTATGAATAAGGGTGGCAAAGTAAATGGTCATTAATGAGAGTGGTCACTCCTGGTGGAGAGAATAAATCACAAATAATTAAGAGAATCATAATGTACACTTGTTTATTAATAGTAGAGTAAGTATTTTAATTGGACTAACTTTCAGAAAAAAATAAAATACCAGAAAGTCAGAGAATGGCATAGCCAACATCACGAATCCACCACAAATGTGGAACAAACACTGATATTTTTTTGAAGATGCTAGAATTCTTTCCAGGTCTCTTCACTCTGGTACTCCCCCAGAGAGCGCTGCCATAACGAACCTGGCATGGGATTGTGGTATCGTTGGAAAATGGGAAAGAAACACTGCCCAGAGACCACAGTCACCTGTCCAGAGCAAAGTACACACACTTCTGGATCTGAAGAGTTAGGACTCACAGCTACAGCAGAGGATGGAGCTCCTAGGCTGCCAGCTGCCTCCTGGAAACCCCTCCCTTTGCTGCTTTCTGTGCACCTATGGTAGGACGCTGTGGAGGCTGTCCATTCTGGGGCACACCACTCAAAAACCAGATTCCCCGGGGTTTGGGGGCCTGGGGATTGCCTTAGGACAGGGGTTCTTAACAACGGGTCCGTGAGCTTGAACTGAAATTCAAAAAAACACTGTTCTTGTGGGGACATGTTAGTGCAGGTGTGATATATTTATTAAATAATACATAGTATAGAGTGTACTTAGTAAGGGGTCTGTGGTTTTCACCTGACTGGTAAAGGGGTCCATGGAAGAAAAAAAGGTTAAGAGCCCCTGCCTTAGGGTTTAGGAAACACAAGCCTTTGTTTGCAGCTGAGTCCAGGTGTCTTAGAGGATACAACTCCTGGAAAGGTGGAGTTGGCTTTCTGCTGAATTGCCTTTGATTGTCCCAATTAATTAGGGACTAAGGCCAGAAATATTGCTCTTGGATGGGGGTCAAGCCTGGAGCATTCTGCCTCTAAGAAACAGACCTCACTGTGGGTCCACCTCCACAAAATAAATGTGTATCTTGCACTCTGCCTCGGGACAATTCAAAACACGAGAGAGTATGTGCTTTGCCTAGAGATGGAAGTCTTGTAATTCCCATATTTGTCAGCAAGGAGTTGGGGCTGGGGAACCAGGCATGGCCCAGTCCTCGTCTCATATTCAGCTATATTTCTTGCCCCTGTGTCTCCATGGGCACTGATTTTAATTTAATGGTGAGTTTTGGGCTTTTCCAATATTAAATATGTGTTTTCAGTGAATATACTAAATTACTGGCACAAGGGAGAATATCTTGGGCAAATTGTGTTTTCCTTCTTCATCGATTGGTTTCATTGAGTTAACATTTTTCCATCAAGTCCTTTAAAGTATAGCCACGATAGGCCCTGGGTCTGAGTCCAAAGACAGAAAGAAAACAGTTTCAAAAAATGCTGTGCTATCACATAATGAGTTTTCCAGTTTCTGCCCTTGGGACAAGCACTGAATTAAAGGAACTTTTTCTGTCTTCCATTTATCTTGCCTCATACATTTTCATAGTCAGCACCCCTCACTTTCCCACCTCAATTCTAGGTACCAATTAGATTCATTAGGTTTGGGTTGGTTAGGATCAGTTGGGTCAGTTAGGATGATTTGGATATAAGCAGCAGACACTCACTCTGCTAACTCTAGCAATGACTTTATTTGTTGAACTGATTCAGGTGGCAAAACAGTTAAACCTCAGAATGTTAGATAATGTGAGATTTTAGATAGAGTATCCAATGCATAATCCCTACAGTTTTCAGGACACCAAATGTTTACTATACCTCATGTCATCTCCCAATTCAGATTCAATTTTCCTGATGAGATGGGCTCAGGTTTGGACAGAAAAGGGTGGGACTCATTCATCACACACATACACACACACACATACACACCACACATTCAATAGGTATTATTACCAGGCAATGGGGGAATGGAGATGGCGGGCAGACAAAAATAGTAATTATGATGCTAGTCCTATTTCAGGTCCAACTGGTTGGATAAGATGTCTCTCATAGTTGAAGACAGTCTCCTCAGTTGATTGTAGATGTAATCAGCCATAGATGCGATCAACATACTGATGACTTGAGTCCACAAAATATTTTCAGTAACAATCAGGCCAGTGTTTACTTGACCAAACAACTGAACACCAAAACCTGGCCAAGTTAACACAAGAACTTAACCATCATAGACCTCCCTTTATCAACTTGGCAGCCATACACATCTCTAAACCATACTCAATCTGTAAATAAAAACATAAGTCATATTTTCACCTAACAATACTCAACTGTCCTGTGTCCCCAGGATAAGGTACAAGTCCTTTGGTACCATTCACTCTTAAACTTGATATCCTATAACTATAAGCTCAGAAAAAATTAGGAAGGACTTGAAATCAAATATCACTTTTGTTGAAAAAATAAAAATTTTATTAGTGATGTGCTGGAACCACTGGTATTAAACCCCTTTCTCTTTTCTTTTTTTTCCCCTCTCTTCTTTCATTTTTTAACAGAACAAAGACTTTAAAACCTGAAATATAGACCAAGAGATTGTCTTGTTCCATTCCTTCCAGTGGACAAAGGACTAGTCCCAGAGAAGTTAAATTAGCCTTCTTATGATGACTTCTAAATATGCCCAGGTATTTATTTGGGGTGACACATAGTATTAAGTATAATGAAATTTTATAATGTGATATTTAGTTTCATAAGGATTAATAGTAAACACAATTTATATTAAGAAATTCGTGAGAAAAATAAGTTGTAGTTCCATGAATAATTTCATGTCTCTAATTAAAGTTACAATATTAAAGACGTGAATAGTGTTAACATCGACTGATGGTATAGAATCTTTGGTGTCATTAGACTGCTAAACACCATGACAGCTTTTTCACAAAGTCTTTGTGAGTTTATAGATGGCCAGTCAATACAGAGTTCTGGAATGGACCTGGGAAGCTGCCAAGCTGCAATTGCCAAATAGGGTGAGAATAATATTCCTATAATTCCTCTTCAAAAACATCATCTGTCCCAAACACATGGACTGTTTTTGTTTAATAGTGACTTATCACCTGTGACATTTGATGACTACATCACTCTCAGTCAATCACCTTGAAGGGGTCATTTAAAGTCTCACTTTTTCAATCTTTGTTTAGAGTACAATGGTGGTTTTTCAACAGATGCATCAGGAAATACACAGAATTCAGCATTTTTTTGTCTGGGCCGAACTCTGAACAAGAATTTCCAAGCTTAAAATGGTCTTACCATTTTGCAGAGACATGGGGGCCAGGGTGCTTCCAGGACCTCATCATTAAACATGGCCCATGGCATGTTATCTGATTATTTCATCTTCTTCATAGGGGTAGCTATGAAGTCACTTTAAAAAGTTAGCAGCATTTAATTTATGTAAAGTATTTTTGTTACTACTATTGAAAATCATAGGCACATATAAAAGTAAAAGATATCCATATGTTGAAGAGTTCTGCTTTCATTTCTGGCATAGTGGGGGAAATGTTGCTTTGTGAGTTCAAATTTACATCCCTCACACCGCCTGAAATTCTTAATTCTATTTTGTAGTTAGTTATCACAATAATGTGCTTCGTCTACATTGTACATGTGTTGAGGCTCGCAAAGTTTGGCATTTTGACAAAATATTTTGACCCCGAGTCTTGATAGCACTCATTAGTGGCTGGCTTTTGTCTATTTCTGTGAGTTAGACTTTGAGAGAGGACAGTGCAGTGTCACCAGAAGCTTTTCTGAGCCTGTGCAGTGACCTAACTTTGACCTCCCTGAGCTGGGTTCCCACCTCAGGAATATGATCAAAAAGAACATCTCAGTACCAAGCATTCTAAAATCCCATCAACGCCCAGATACACATTCCTGAATAATGTTCACAATCCTGACTCACCTGCATGATGATTAGCTGCCTTTTCTGAGACAGAACACCTGTAAGAGTGATAGCCACTTGTTGAAATGAGCCATCTGTATTTTCTGAGACCCAAGGGAATAAGAATGGTATTTTGTGAGGTGGCTGCATGAGGTATAGTATGCCTTCCATTGGGCAACCATTCAAAGACACATTTTGCTCTGAGATATAATGGAATTCCACTTATCTGTTATTTGTACACCCAATTGTCAGTCTCTTTCCAAGGACTTTTCCTTGATCAGAATATCATTGTATTTAATAACTTCAGCAAGAAAGCAGATCTGTCCAGTAACACGGAGGGAAATGAGCCAACGGGACCAAAAACGTCATGGAGGAGAAGCACACATCTGAAAGGGGCTCACGCAGGTCTAAAGAATTAGGGACCAGAACGAACAAATAGAAGACATAAAGTGGCACCAAGTTATTCAGCAAGGGCCAACACGCTGCCAAAAATATTTTGTGAAGATCAAATAGTGACGGCAAATGAGCAGACCTGCATTTTTCATTTATTTGTCTCATTCAGGAAACATTTCTCTCAAGAAGTATCAACCATGTATTAGGCATTTCTTAGGCACAGTGTGAGGATACAGAGAAAAACAAACTAGCTGATCACACAGAACATGCAAACTTTCAAAGTAAGTGAAGAGAAACCTGTGCCCCAAAAGCAAGCCTAAAGGCAAAGTGATAAATGCTGGAGACTCTAATGCTTCTTTCAGAATTCACAGGAGCAAGAGTCCAAGTCAGCTCCTGGGGTTATACTTGAGACAGGACATGAAGATGAATAGGCAGAGGAAGGGGGAGAGATAACTGTATTACAAAAGAATGGAGTGAGCACAAGCAAAAAGCCAGAGAAATGGAAAATTGTAGGTAACATGTAGTTTGATGGATAGATGGTAAAATTTTTTATCTATAAGAATTTTTAAGTGCCTTCAATGTTAGAACATTTCATACATGCTGTTTTAGTTTGCCAAGGGGCTGACAATGCAATGTATCAGAAATGGGTTGGCTTTTATAAAGGGAATTTATTTGGGGCAAAACTTACAGTTCCAAGGCAATGAAATGTCCAAAATAAGGAGTCACCAGAGATGCTTTCTCACCAAAGGTCAGCTAGTGGCAGATCCTGGAGCCACATGGCAAGGCAAGATGGTAGTAACTCTTCCAGGGTCTTGCCTTCCACTTTTGGCTCGCCTTCTCCTTCGGCTCAGCTGCGGTGAGCTGGCATATGGCCCTTCTCTTCCGGGGTCTGTCTCTTTCAGCTTCTTTGCTGATTCCAGCCTCTGGCCTATCTCTCAGCCTCTCACGGTTTTTCTCAGCCTCTGTCTCAACTGTGGCTGATTCTGGAGTCTTCTTTCACATGGCAGAGCCAAAATGGCGGCTGTCCTTCTTTGTGTGCTTCTGCTTCATTCTCAGTTTATATAAGACCCCAGCACGGGGGCAGGGATAACCTGAGTGGTGCCTCACCAATCAATCAAAGGCCCTAAAGCAATGTAATCTGGTGATCTAATCAAAGGTACTTTAACTGAATCCATCCAAAAGGCTTCATCTACACTGTGTTTGCAGGCACAGGTATGAATCCCATTAAGAGCATGATTTTCTGGGGTTCACAACAGACATGCCAGGACATTTGCTATTAGAGTTTCTCAGATTTAAAAATGCGATTTTTTTTCATCCAACCTCCCTAATCTGATTGCTATTTTTACAGTTCTTTTGTTGAGGTAAACATTTAATAGGATGAAATGTCCAAGTCTTAATTGTACATTTTGACAAGTGGATATAAGCATGCCAACTACATTTTTTGCCCTGATACAGACATTTCTATTTCCCCGTAAATCTTTCTAGTTTCTTCCCAATCTTCACACACACATAGTGATAACCAACATTTTGATTTTTTTTGCTCTAGACTGATTCTGTATATGTGAAATCACACAAAGTATAAGTTTTTGTGTCCAGTATTTTTCACTCAATATTTTGTCTATAAGATTCATCCAAGTTATTATCCGTAACAGAATTTTTGCCTTGAATTGCTCAGTAGTAATCCATTGATTTAATATATCACAATATGTTTGTCCAGTCTTCTGTTTGTGGATATTATGGTTTTTCAGTTTGCAGCTATTGTTAATAAAGCTGCTATGTATATTCTTAAGCAATTTTCAAAAAATATACTCTAAACATTCATGTGATAATTTTGAGACTCGGCCATGTTTTTGTGTGTGTCCATAGTAATTTGTGTTTTTTTCCACTGCTGAGTAGTATTTCATTGTGTGACTATACCACGATTTGTTTATCTACTTACCAGCTGAAGGACATTAGAATTGTTTGTGGTTTCTGACTATAATGAATAATGCTAGTATGAATATCCACATTCAGATATTTTTGTGCCATATGTTTACATTTCTTCTAGGTAAATAAAAAGGAAGGAGATGTTTAAGTTGAGAGACTGATTATGCAAACAATGGCTAGGCCACATATAAAAACACATCTCTGATCATAACCACTGCAACAACCAGGGGAAGCTTAACTGCCCCCTCCACAGCAACCAGGCCAGGAAACAAAATCACAACCTCTGCTGCAATTGCCCACAAATGGTCATAACTAATCAATAACTGGCAGTTCCCCTAATTTTTGCCCCCACTTTCTACTTAGTACCAACAAGAGAAAGTCAACCATACTCCTCAAACCAATCACGGGCATTGTCCGACTTCTGGGTAGCCCAGCCCCAGTTTCCCATGCCAACAACCTCCAATCACAGCATACCTACATCGCTTCTTTTTTACACTGGAAAGAATTCTCACTTTCTTGTTTGCCTTGGTGTCACCTACAAATGTAAGTGATGGTGGCTGAATCCCTTGTTATGGCAAGCCTCTGCTTGTTCTCATTTGGGTAGTATTATTTCCTTGTCACGGTTACCCTGGAGACCTCACCAAGATCCAGTCTGTACCACCTCTCGCCATGGACCCTTTGACCAGATACAGTACCCACTCCGCTCATGGCTTGTCAAGTCCACACCAATGTGATCATTTAGCACTGGGACCGAGTTCTTCTCTCTGAGTTGAGTTCCTCAGTGATTTAGTCTCAATTTGGAACCCAACTTTTGTTATTAGTTCCAACTTCTTGGTCATCCTTGGTGGAATCAGGTAGTTCCTTTTCATCCAGTTTGCTCTCCTTTGTGCTTCTGCTTTGTGTTGTGCTGTCAAAGAAGGATAATTACAGGGCAGAACAAAGCATAAGCCCAATAAACCTGTTGTTTGATTCAGCTTCAGAGACTGAAGAGTTTATGGTTCTCACTGGACTGGAGTCTATTTGGACAAACTTTTCTGTGGGCCATCAATAAAACCAGATGAGGTTCTCTTTCCATCTCAACTTTTTGTTGTAATAACTTGACTTATCCACAGAGAGCTTTCTCTCTTTTTTTCCACCTGTTGGATGGGTAGATGGAGAGTGCCAATGCTTTCATCTGTATTCAGAGTTAGCCAACAGTCAACTTGGGGGCCTAAGAATGCAAAGTGCAAAAGCATTACATCTCTAGCAGCCATTGCCAACTGCCATGTGCTTATCTGTGTCTAAATTATCTTTCCTCCAGGAACAATTCCTGCTTCTTATATGTACTCTCACTGCAATTATAAAACTTTGTCTCCCTTTCTAAACAGCACAGCTCCACCAAGGATGATATGGGCCTTCATTGGCCACTCTGGGAACATTTGACCTGAACAAAAGTTTTTATTTGAGAGGTACCTTAGGAAAAAAAGGGAATATGATTTCTCATTTTCAATGGCTAACATTTTTTATTGTTTTGTAGAGGCCTCCAAATGAAATTCTGAATACAAAAATTTCTACACAATAGAATTTAAATCTTGGCTCTGAGCTGATCAGCAAATATTCATTGATGAATTTAGAATTCTTTTGTGTCCACACGATCCAGGAACACCTGACCTAGCAGATCATTATGTCAAATAAGCAGTTTTTAGTTCTATTTAAACCTCAGTGATAAATCTCTGGTGGGATTCAAAGAAGCCATCATAAAATATCATTGTTTATCCCCTGGTTTTGAAAAGAAACAATGGAAAAATATCTGGTTTTACTCTTCACTCAGATAAAGTGTGGCCCTCACGAGATGGCCACTTGTTGTGGTCAGATCATTTCAAATGTATATTAGCTAAATGTCTCCATGAAACAATTGGTGTAGACAAATGGGTTGCTATCTTAAATCAATATTTGTGGGAAGCTATAAAAAGACAGCTGAAGTTATTTTCAAGTCATGTGTCATCTGTCAGAAGCGTAATCTTGAAAACAATTGTACAGGAGAGACAGGGCCGGGAACCAAAGCCTCATGGACACTTTGAACATCATCAAATGGATTTTATCCACCTTCCACCTTCCATGGGGTTTGAATACATTTTAGTTACTGTATATCTATTTTCAGGATGGATCAAATTATTTTCTTATCAAAGAGCTAAAGCCCTTATAGTAGCTAAAAACTTCTTGTTTTTCTGTTCCCAACCTAGAACATACCATGGCTGAAAATTCCACCTTAGGAGAAAGCTCAAAAATAAAGCCATATTTGATTATTCAGGCATATAAATTGAAGGAATTCCTGATTCAATGTTTATGTGAATAAGAGCAGTTGTCCCATCAGTGGGAATCATACAAGTAGAAAAGACTTTAATAAACATATTGCTAACTTTGGAAGAAGTGATTGATGATGTCATCACTGCCTTAACTGGAATACAATTGATCAGTTTCAATTTACTGCCACAAGTAGTAATGGATAATCATTTCTCTAGATTTCTTGTTGGCCAGTCCCGGTGGTATCCATGCCATTGCTAGTACTTCTAACAAATTTTGGAACAATGAAACAAACCAGATGGAGCCGGTTATATACTGCCTTGAGGAAAAGGCTTCTTGCTTATGCTTGTGGCCTATGGAATGTACTCTCTTGAGTTGGGCAAGTGGTGTTACTGAAGCATCTTATAGTGACTATTAATTGTTCTTGTTTTGTTATAATGTTATGATGCTAGTCTGTTGCACTCTATCTTGAGTATTTTTTGTATCTGCACAGAGGCTTTCTTATCAGATGATCACCATGATGATAATACAACAAAACATCAAGGATATCTTGCATACAGTTGACTTTGGAGATAACTAAACAATCCTTGAGTGATGAAAATCTGTACTTCTAACCTTCCCTGAATTGGTCAACCTCTTACATGTGAGAGAGTGATCATAAGGGTGGGAATGGTGCTAAGAGACTGAATATGCAATGGACAGGTCATATATAAAAATAGAACTCTGACTGACAATCTATGCAGCAACTAGCCTGGGAAGCCAAAGTAAAACTTCTGTAGAAATTGAACTTAATCAATGACTGCCAGGCCCCAATTTTTGACACACTTCCCACTCAGTTCCAATGTGAAAAAGCCAAATATACTCTTCAAACCAATCATATAGAATGATTAATTTGATTCTAGTTTAGTTTGCCCCTCTCTAGTTTGCTCATGTCAAAAATCTCCAACAAACGTATACCTGGAGGATTGTGGGAAGATGGTGGCAATCCTCCAGTTAGTCAGAGCTGAATGCTCTCACAAAAACAACAGAGAAAGATCCAAAAGCTGTCTGAGGGACTTGCTTTGGGGGTCAGCTGACCATGAAGTGCTACACAACTTCCAGGAGGGAAGGGACAGAGGGACAAAGAAGATGAAACTACAAACATGAGTTACCAAGCACCCATGGCAGCCAGGAAGGGCTCCCCTCCCCCACCACCAAGATACTAAGCTGGGATAAAACCCCTGGCTCACTGCAGATGACTGAGAGTGGAACAGACATCTTGCTCCCTGTCAGCTGTATCAAGGGAGAAGAGAGGGGAGGAATGGACAATTTCTTCAGTGAATTTGGCCAGCAGAGCCCACTTTGAATCCCTGATCTGGAGAGTCAACACAGGAATACAGGAAAGCCGAGACTGAAACACCTCAGTGAAAAGCTGTGCCAACTAGCGCCATCTGCTGGCCGTTATTGAAATTGCATGGACAAAAGCTGTTGATGCTCTCTATATTCAGCACCTGGGAGAAAATCTGAGCCCCACTAGTGAGACTCGCCAGATTTTGAAAATTCAGCTGGGCAGTTTTAAAGACTGAGAATAAATTGAACCAAATATCAAAGAAGAGCTGTGGAAAAAAGAAACAATAGACAAGAGAGAGAAATTGGTCATCAGAGTAAATTCATATATAGATGCCTAGATATCAGCAAAAAATTCCAAGCCATACTAGGAAATAGGAAGTGATGGCCTAGCTGAAAAAACAACCAGATATCCTGAAAAGGTACAGAATTTAATACAATTAATCAGTGATAATCACACAACTCTCCTAAATCACTTCAAAGAATTTAAAGAAAATATGACTAAAGAAATAAAGGATATTAAGATGACACTGAGAGAGCACGAAAAACAATTTGAAAGTCTGCAAAGAAAAGTAACAGAGCTTATTGGGAAAAAAACATGATGGAGGAGATTAAAAACATTAGAGACATATAAGAACAGATTTGAATTGCTTGAAGACAGAATTAGTGATTTCAAAGACAGAACGTCGGAACTGGAAAAGATAGGAGAACAGAAAGAGAAGAGAATGGAAAAAATGGAACAGTCTCAGGGTATTGAATGACAACATGAAACACACAAGCATTTGCATTATTGGTGTCCCAGAAGGAGAAGAAAATGGAATAGGGGCAGAAAGAATATTTCAGGAAATAATGACCAAAAACTTCCCAACCCTTATGAAGGACATAAATATCAATATCCAAGAAGGACAAAAATATGCACCCCAAACAGAATAAATCTGAATAGACCTACCCCAAGACACCTACTACTCAGAATGACAAATATCAAAGATAAAAAGAAGATTCTGAAAGCAGCAAGAGAAAAGCAAAGCATCACATACAAGGGAATTTTGATAAGATATGTGCTGACCTCTCAGCAGAAACCATGGAGGAAACAAGAAAGTGGCGTGATGTATTTAAGGACTGAAAGAGAAAAACTGTCAGCCAAGAAATCTGTATCTAGCAAAGCTGTCCTTCAAAAATGAGGGTGAATTCAAAGTTTTCAAAGACAAACAAAAACTGTATGTTACCAAAAGGCAAGATTTGCAAGAGATACTAAAGGAGGTGCTGCAGTTTGAAAGGAAAATACAAGGGTGATAGATTTGGAGAAGAGTTTAGAAATGAAGATTGTAGGAAGGGTAAACTAAAGGATAAGACTACAGACAACAGAATGATATGATAACAGAGAGCTGAAGTACAAAATGGATGAAGTAAGTAATGCCTTTACGGTAATAACACTGAATGTTAACGGATTGAACTTCCCAATCAAAAGACATAGACTCATAGAATGGATAAAAAAAAATGAGCTGTCTATATGTTGTCTATAAGAAACCCACCTCAGACATAAGGACACAACCAGTTTAAAAGTGAAGGGTTGGAAAAAGGTATTCCATGCAAAGAGTAACCAAAAAAGAGCTGGAGTAGAGCAGATAAATGTAAAATAACAACACTATAATATATTATAATTACTCTGTGCAACTGGCAAATTGTTCCTGCGATCCATGTTCTGTAATTTTTTCCTACAAAATAAACACTTGCTTTTAATTGAGGAGGGCTGGAGAAGAAATATATTTTTACTTCATTTTTCTTTAATGCTTTCTTATTCATAACTCTTTTTTTTTTTTACCGGGAGGTCCCGGGGACCGAACCCGGGTCCCTCCATATGGGAGACGGACGCCCAACCAGTTGAGCCACATCCGACCCCCATAACTCTTTAATTAAAACAGTCTATCTAGATCAATAATGATTTAACATGTTGAACAAAATTTTGAGTTTTCTGCCTCATAAAATTATGAATTGGCAAATTGTTATCTGTGATAATTCATTCCAATAAGAAGTGAAGAATTCCTAGATAGGAATTTCATTATCTGGAAAGAATTATGGCCTACATAGAAATTAAATAACAAAACCAATAATTTATTTAATTCTTAGAGATTATTATGTCCAATAGTTAGGGTTGTAATATAAAAATTAAAAATATGTTATAATTTATTTTATTATACTTGAATATTATTTACATTTATAGATGTTTGTTGTTATGCTGTTTTTTTATCATTGACTATATTAAATATAACCTGCCTTGCACTCTCTTTTAAAATTTGTAATTTCTTTCAACTATTTTTTTATTTATTTCACAATTTTGCAATGAAGAAATTCTTAATAGCTTTTACAAAAGCCATTGATTATACACTTTGGAAAGATTGTATGGTATGTGAATATATCTCAATAAAACTGCTTAATAAACAAATAAATAATAGTGCAAGAATAGCCAGAAAGAGCAGCTACGTATAGCATGGGGAATAGAAAGTTTGAGAGGTGAGGGATTTTCTCGTTTGTTTATTTGTCTGTTTTTGTTTATTATTATTATTATGGAAATAATGAGAATACTTTAATAATGATTAAACACACAACTGTGATTATATCAAACACCATTGATTGTACACTGTGGATAAATTGTATGCTTTATTAATATGCATCAAAAATTGATTTGTTTTAAAAAAAGTATACCTGAAGCCTTCCTTTTTCCTTTGTTTACTATAAAGATTTCCCACTTCCTTGCCTGCTTTTGAGTGTCTCTCAGACATTAGTGATGGCAGCTGAGTTCCATATTAGAGGATGCTTGCATGTTTTCATTTGGGTGGCCTTCCTTTGTTTCTGTAAGAGCATATGGTGGGTCTGTTTTAACTTTGTAAGAAACTTTCAAACTTCTTCCCCAATTGGCCTTATTATTATTTATTCTCACCAGCAACACATGAGACTACCACTTGTTCCTCCTTACCAACATGTGGAGAAGTCAGTATATTTAAAAAAAAAAAAAAAGAAAACTATTTTATTGATACATATTAATAAAGCATAAATCCATTCAAAGTGTTCAATCAACAGTATTTGGTATAATCACATAGTTGTACATTCATCATTTCAATCATTTTAGAGCATTTTCATTATCTCAATAATAATAAAAATAAACAAGAAACAAACAGAACTCATCACCTTTCTGTCTCTCTATGCTTCCCCTGCTGTACATAGCTGCTACTCTGTTAACTTCTCTCTAGTTTATTTGTATTTATATTTTGTAAAAACAGTCTTATATATGAAATATAATAAAATATTCATATTTTACATGAGCCTTCGCTATGTTACATTTTTTAGCTTCCTTCTAGTAATATGCATGACCTTAGACTTATCCTTTCAACCACTGTCATACATATATAATAGCTTTGCTAATTACAAACACTATGATGTGGTTTCACAATTTCTATTCATTTCTAAAGATTTACAAACAAACTTTTTACCAATTCTGATTCCAATTCCCTACCCTCAATCTATTTTCTGGTGACCTATATTCTAATTATTAACTCCATAAGTTTACAAAGTATATTTAGTTCATAACAGGGCAATCATATAGTATTTAACCTTTAGTGTCTGGTTTTCTCCACTTAACATAATATCCTCCAGGTTCATCCATGTTGTCATATGACTCAGAACTTCATTTCTTATTACCACAGCATAATATTCCAGAGTGTGTATAAACCACAATTTGTTTATCCATTCATCAGCTGATGGGCATCTGGGTGGTTTCCAACTTTTGGCAATATGTTCATCAGTGTCCAGATGTTTATTCATGTCACTGTTCTTGGTTCTTCTGGGTATATACCTAGTAATGGCATTGCCAGGTCACATGGCAAGTCTGTATGCAACTTCCTTAGGAACTGCCAAACAGTCCTCCACAGTGGCTGTACCATTCTACATTCCCACCAACAGTGAATAAGCGTTCCTACCTCTCCACATCCTCTCCAAAACTTACAGTTTTCCAACTTTTTAATAGTGGCCAGTATAATAGATGTGAAATGATATCTCACTGTACTTTTAATTTGCATTTCCCTATTCACTAGTGATGTTGAAACTTTTTCATGTGTTTCTTCACCATTTGTATTTCTTCTTTGGACAATTGTCTTTTCAAGACTTTTGCCCATTTTTTAATAGGGTAGTTTGCCTTTTTATTGTTCAGTTGTATGATCTTTTTATATATCATGGATATTAAACCCTTATCAGATTTGATTGCCAAATATTATCTCCCATTGAGTCGGCTGCTTTTTCACCCTTTCATAAAATACTTTGAGATGCAAAAATGTTGGATTTTCAGAAGGTTTCATTTGTCTATTTTTTCTTTTGGTGCTCATGCTTTTGATTTTTGATTTAAGAAACTACTGCATACCACAAGATTTGAAGATGTTTTCCTATATTTTTCCTAGGAGTTTTATGGATGTCATGTCTATATTTAGGTCATTGCTCTATTTTGAGTTAATTTTTGTATAAGGTATGAGATAGGGGTCTTATTTCTTTCTTTTGGATATGAATATCCAGTTCTCCCAGCACCATTTGTTGAATAGGCTGTCCTAGCCCAGCCGGGTGGGCTTGATAGCCTTGTCAAAATCATTCGACTGTAGATGTGAAAGGTCAATTTCAGAATTCTCGATTTGGTTCCATTGGTCAATCTGTCTTTGCCAGTTCCATGCTATTTTTACCAGTGTAATTAAGTAATATGCTTTAAAATCAGGAAGTAAAAGTTCTCCAAATTCAAGCTTCTTTTTTAAGATACTTATGGCTATTTGGGGTCCTTACCCTTCCAAATAAATGTAATCATTGGCTTTTTGATTTCTGCAAAAAAAGGCTTTTGGGATTTTTATTAGGATTAGTTTTAATCTGTAAATCAGTTTGGGTAGAAGTGACATCTTTTTTTTTTTCAATGGCAAAACTTTATTTTTAAGCAGTTAAAATTTTTTAAGTTTTATTTTTTAAGCAATGGGCTAAAAACAAACAGTATTAAAAGATTAAGTTTATAAAATACATATGTACATATTTAGTGATTTTTTTTTCAGACAAAATACTGAAACAAATAGTAGTTTACGAAAAAATATACAGAAGCCTTCACACCATAACAATAGCTTAAATTTATAATTTCTTCAAAGGAAGAGATTCACATGTAGGTAACAGTAAACTAGTGATCTAGTTAATTTGTTTTCTAATTAAATCCACTTTTGAGGCTGAAATACATGAAAAAATGAATTTAAGATATTTATATAGAAATAGCTTAGTCTATATACAGCAAGTTTTTTTTAATTAATAGATTTCTCAGAGTCAGTGTACATATAATACCCTTCTGCCTTAAGAAAATAGAAGTTTAGCTCAAGCATGAAATTTTATAACTTTAACACTGTCCTTATCTCATAATGTAAGATTTTAAAATGGGCTTTACCAGTTTGGGGAACATAAATAAAGCTTTAGTCTCACTAAACTAAAAAAAAAAAAAAAAAAAAATCTTTAGGGATATCTTAGAGTAATAAAGTGACTTTTCCATATAAATAGTTTTAAAAGGTACGTAAGTTTTTCATTCAAATTGTGATATACAAAAAGTTTATTATAAAGTAGCCTATGTGTCAAATAGACCCCAAGTAGGAGCCACAGAAGTTATCTTTTTATAATTTCTTTGGTACTCCCACTGTTTAGAGCCCAGTTTAAATACCATGTTCATCTAAGCTTTCTTGCTTGTTAAAAAATACATTACAACAAGGCAAATAAATAAATTAAAAAACAGATTAAAATTTAATTGGTAAAAATTCAAGTTTTATAACAGCTTGCTACAACAGCTGTAGATAAATTAGTCACAACTAAACCCTTTTAAGCATATTTAAATTTTATTTTCAAGAAACAAATTGCACTAGTCACGAGTGCAAGAATTTTGAGAATCTAAAAGCTGGATTCAAAAAGTATTATATTGCTTAATTTACCTTTTAAGGTAGCACGCATCTAGTCCAAAACCCCAATAATAAAATTCCTGTTTATCAAGGTAAACATAGTTACACAGGATTGGGAAAAAAAAGTTGCTATGGCATAAATCATGGCTGGCTTCTAGCTAGTCACCTTGGGAATGAAGTCATCTTTGTAAACGAGTGTATTAGTCAGTCAGAGGGATGCTGATGCAAAATACCAGAAGTCTGTTGGCTTTTATAAAGAGTATTTATGTGGGGTAGAAGCTTACAGTTACCAGGTCATAAACATATGTTGGAGCAATGTCTATGAGGGTTTAGGCTTCCTGGGTGCCTCTCTTCCCGGGGCTTGCTTCTCTCCTTGATCAGCTCCTCTGCTACCTCCACAAGGCCAGCTGTAGTTGAACAACTTGTTTCTGTTCCAGAGCCTTTTCTCTTTCCTCACCACCAAGCTCCTTTGTGTACTTACTTCCTGGGGCTCCAGCTCAAAAACTCCAGCATCAGAACTCCTTTCTCTGCAGTAGTGTTTCTCTGTGAGTCCCCACCCACCAAGGGGGCAGGGATGCAACATGCCACTGACATGGTCCAATCAAAGCCTTAATCATTATTTAATCAAGTAAAAGTAAAACCTTTGAATCCAATATAATGTAATATGCCCAGAGGAAAAGACCAGTTCACAAAAATAGTCCAATATCTATTTTTGGAATTCATAAATAAGGCCAAACTGCTACAACAAGTCTTTCTATTTCTTTAACAGCTAACAGGAGTTAAATAAACATCTCTGTTAGTGCCAATTTTAAGTGGATTTTTAACGAAATAAAGGCAGTATAACCTCTGAAATTGGCCAGGACAATTACAGGAATGTTTGGTGTAAAATTTTAGTAGTTCATGTGTATGAAATTTTGCCCCATACTAGGTCAATTTCAATTTCTTTGCTTAGTCAACTTCTTTAGGGTTTTCCTGTTGGTTTTTCGGTGCTTAGAAGTGACATCTTAATGATATTTAGTCTTCTAATCCATGAACATGGAATGTCCTTCCATTTAAATAAGTCTTCTTTGGTTTCTTTTACAATATTTTGCAGTTTTCTTAATACAGGTCCTTTATGTCCTTGGTTAAGTTTATTCCTAAATATTTGATTCTTTTAGTTGTTATTATAAATAGATTTTTTTTCTAATTTTCTCCTCAGATTGCACTTTGGTAGTGTATAGAAATGCTATTGATTTTTGCATATTAATCTTGTATCCCACCACTTGCTGAACTCATCTTTTAATTCTAGTAGCTTTGTTGTGGATTTTTTAGGATTTTCTAGATATAGGACCATGTCATCCACAAATAGGGCAAGTTTTATTTCTTCCTTTCATAGCTGGGTGCCTTTTATTTCTTTATCTCACCTAATTGCTCTAGCTATAACTTCTCCCACAATTTTGAATAACAGTGGTAATAGTGGGCATCTTTGTCTTGTTCCTGAAATCAGCAGGAAATATTTCACTCTTTTACCATGTAGTACAATACTAGCTATAGATTTTACATATAAACACTTTACCATATTGAGAAAATTTCCTTCTATTCCTATCTTTTGGTGTTTTATTTTTTTTATCAAGAAAGGATGCTGTATTTTACCAAATGCCTTTTCTGCATCAATAGAGGGGATCATGTGATTTTTCTTCTTCAATTTATCAATGTGGTTTATTACATTAATTGATTTTCTTGTGTTGAACCACCCTTGCATACTTGGAATAAAACCCACTTGATCATGGTGTATGATTCTTTTAATGTACTTTTGGGTTCGGTTTGTAACTATTTTCTTGGGGATAAATACATTCATTAGAGATATTGGACTGTAATTTTATTTTTCATAGTATCTTTATCTGGTTTTGGTGTTAAGGTGATGTTGGCTTCATAGAATGAGTTTGTTAGTGTTCTGTTCTGTTCAAATTTTTGGAAGAGCTTGAGCAAGATTGGTATTAGATTGTCTTTGAATGATTAGTAGAATTCACCTGTGAAGCCATCTGGTCCTGGGCTTTTCATCTTTGGGAGGTTTTGTTTCAATCTTTTCACTTGTGATTGGTTTGTTAAGGTGTTCTATTTCTTCTAGGGTCAGTTTAGGTGCTTCGTTTGGTTCTAGGAATTTATCTGTCTTGTCTAAGTTGTCTAGATTTTTGGCATACAGTTGTTTGTAGTATCCTTTTATGATCGTCTTATTTCTCCAGGGTCAGTAGTAATATCCCGCCTCTCATTTCTGATTTTATTTGCATCTTCTCTCTTCTTTTCTTTGTCAGTCTAGCTAATTGTTTGTCAATTTTGTTGATCTTCTCAAAGAACCAACTTTTCATTTTGTTGTTTTTCTCTAATTTTTTTTTTCTTGATTTCACTTATATCTGCTCTGATCTTTACTATTTCTTTTCCTTCATCTTGGTTTGGGATTTGTTTGCTGTTCTTTTTGTAGTTCCTCCAGGTGTGTAGTTAGATCAATTTTAGCTCTTTTTTCTTTTTTAACATGAGTATTGAGGGCTATAAATTTCCCTCTCAACACTGCTTTTGAGCTGTCCCATGGGTTTTGATATGTTGTGTTCTCATACTTACTTATCGCAAGATAGTTGCTGAATTCTCTTGCAGTTTCTTCTTTGATTTAATGATTATTCAAGAGTGAATTGTTTAATCTCCATATATTTATGAATTTTCCCTTTTTTCATCCATTATTGATTTCCAATTTCATTCCATTATGATCAGAGAAAGTGTTTTGTATAATTTGAATCTTTAAATTTATTGAGTCTTGTCTTGTGACCCAACATATGGCCTATCCTGTGGAAGAATAAAAATGAGTGCTTGAAAAGAATGTCTAGACTGCTCTTTTGGGGTGCAGTGCTATATTGATGTCTGTTAGATCTAGTTCATTTACCATGTTATTCAGGCTCTGTTTCTTTATTTATCATCTCTCCAGATATTTTACCTAATACTGAGAGTGGCATATTACATCTCCAACTATTATTGTAGAGACATCTATTTCTCCCTTCAGTTTTGCCAGTGTGTGCCTCATGTAACTTGGGGAACTCAGGTTAGGTAAATAAATACTTAGTATTGTTATTTATCCTTGGTGCATTGCCCCTTTTATTAATATATAATGCCCGTCTTCACCTCTTATAACGTTTTACATTTAAAATCTGGTTTGTCCCCTATTAGTTTTGCTACTCCAGCTCTTTTTTGGTTACTATTTGCATAGAAAATCTTTTTCCAACCTTTCATTTTCAACCTGGTTGTGTCATAACATCTAAAGTGAGTCTCTTGTAGACAGCATATAAATGGCTCATATTTTTTATCCATTCTATCAGTCTATGTCTTTTGATTGGTGAGTTCAAACCATTAGCATTCAATGTTGTTGCAAAGGCATTAGTTACTTTCTCAACTCTGTCCTTTGGCTTTTGGTTATCATATCTTACTATTGTGTGTCTTTTTACCCTTTAAGTTACCCTCTTAGTAATCTTCATTTCTACACTCTTCTCCAAGTCTCTCACCCTTGTTTTATCCTTTTAGTCTACAGCACTCCCTTTAGTATCTCTTGTAATTCTGGTCTTTTGGTAACATGTTCTATCAGTTTCATTCATCTGTGAAGACTTTGAACTCACCCTCATTTTTGAAGGACAATTTTGCTGAATACAGAATTCTTGACTGGCAGTTTTTCTCTTTCAGTACCTTAAATACATCATACCACTTTCTCCTCACCACCATGGTGTCTTATGAGATGTTGGAATTTAATCTTATTGTGGTTCCTTTGTATGTATTGCTTTGTTTTTCTCTTGCTGCTTTCAGAATCTTCTCTTTACCTCTGGTATTTGTCATTCTGAATAGCAGGTGTCTCAGGATAAATCTATATGGATTTATTCTGTTTGGGGTGGCTTGTCCTTCTTTGAATTGATATTTATGTCTTTCATACAATTTGGGAAGTTTTCATTCATTATTCCCTCAAATATCCTTTCTGCCCCTTTTCCATTCTCTTCTCCTTCTGGGACACTGATAATGTGTATGTTTGTTTCCCCTTGTCATTCAATTCCCTGAGACCCTGCTCCATTTTTCCCACTTTCTTCTCTTTCTGTTCTCCTGTCTTTACCAGTTCAGATGCTCTGTCTTGGAAATCACCAGTTCTGTCTTTGTGCAATTCAAATCTGCTCTTACGTGCCTCATGTATTTTTTATCTCATCCATCAAGTTTTTTCATTTATAAGCTCTGTTATTTATTTTTTTTTTGCAGGCTTTCAAATTGTTCCCAATGCTCACCCAGTGTCTTATTATTATCCTTTATCTCTTTAGTCATATTTTTTTTTCAATTCTTTTTATTGATCTAGGAGAGTTGTGTGATTATCATTCGTAGTGTTAAATCCTATATCTCTTCAAGATATTTGGGTCGTTTTTTGCCTGCGCCATCTCTTCCTGTTTCCTAGTATGGTTTGTAATTTTTTCTGTTGTCTAGGTATCTGAATATGTTGGTGAATTTATTCTGATGACCAATTTCTCTCTCTTGCCTTTTGTTTTTTTTTTTCCACAGCTCTTCTTTGATATTTGGTTCAGCTTATTATAATTCTTTAAAATTTCCTGGCTTAAATTATTAAAATCTTGCCAGGGACTCATTAATGGGGTATAAATTTTCTACCAGGAGTTGGGGTTAAGAGAGTCCTAAATGCAGTTTTTCTGGCAGTTTCCAAACCAGCCAACAGATAGTGCTAGTCGGTATACCTTTCCTCCAAAGTGTTTCAATCTCTGCTCTCCTGTGGTTTTTTTTTTCTGGCCAGAGCCAGGATTCAATGTACAGTCTGCTGGAGAATTCACTGAAGAGAAGCCCCTGACTCCACCTCCCTTTTCCCTTGTAACAGCTGACAGGGAAGAAGACACCTGTTTCCCCCTTAGTTGGCTCCAGGAACCAGAGGTTTTACACCAGCTTAACATATTGGGGGTGTGGGAGGGGAACCCTTCCCTTCTGCTATGGGGCTTTGGTAACTCACATTTGTTGTTTCAGGTTGTTCACTTCTATGTCTGGTTCCCCCCTGGTAGTTTTGTAGCACTGTCCTGGTCTGCTGACCCCCAAAATAGGTCTTTCAGATAGCAATGGCCCTTCCTCTATTTTTTTTTGGTGGAGAGTTGAGACTTGCCTGCCAACTTCAGCTCCATCTTCCCAGAACTCAAGGTCAGTCTTTTTTATTTCAAATATTCCTATGGAGGGTATAGTGTTATCTCATTGTGTGTTTAATATTTTTCTCCTGACAACTAATGGTGGTGAGTAGCTTTTTATATGCTTTATAGACCATTCTTATATCTGTGATGAGATGTTCATTCAAGTATCTCATCAATTTTTTCTTAATCAGTTTGTTCATCTTTATATTATTGAGTGGGTAGAGTTCTTTTAATATTCTGGTAAAAGTTTTTAGTTAAGTGCATATGTGGTTTGCACATATTTTCCTCCCAAACACTGGTTTTCCTTATATTATTTTAAAAGAAATTTTCAAAGAGCAGAGTGCTTAATTCTGATTAACTTAAAATTATTTATTATATTTATTTTCTTTTCTGTTTTTCTTTTCTAAGAATTGTTTGCCAACTCCCAGAATGCAAAAATATTCTTCTAAGTTTTCTTTAGAATGCTTTTTATTTTTAGCTTTTATGTTTATGCATCTTGAATTAATTTTTGTATATGGTGGGAGGTGATACTGAGTATATGTTTTACATAGAGATAGCCACTTTTCTTGCACATTTGTTAAAATGACTTCCCATTCCCCACTGAATAGCTTTAGAGTTTATGGTAACAGTTGATTGACAATATAAATGTGGGCTTATTTCTCTACACTCTTTTACTTCTTTGTACAGGATCTCTTTTTCTAGCCTTTTGCCTCAATATTATTTTAAATGTTTTATTCATCAGAATTACTCAGAATAAATATCCTTCAACAATTAGTACTTTAAAATGCTTTTTCAGTAACTATACTTATTTGTGTTTACCCTCAGCCTTTTCTCCAATTGTTTAAATGGAAATATTCAGATATAAAACTGAGCTAAATTGTCCCAATGTGAAAATGATGTTTAACTTTTGTATCTGCTGGAAGTTATTAAATTTATTTATCTGCCAATTTGAATGATGTGTGATCAATTTTTTCTTTTATAATTTTCTTATTCTAAAATTAAGGTATTCTTTGACCCAACATATCTCATTGAAATTTTGTAATAATTAGTCGCAGAACATCCCAGAAGGCATATAAGATCACAAATTGGCTGTTAAGTATCATCACCCCTATAGTCCATGAGGGTTTCAGGTCTAGTCAATGATGAAATGGGCCATCTGCTGTACCACCTGGCTGAAGTGAATGCCCTGAAATTGTGGATCATACCCAGTGCCTCCAGGACACACACTGTAGCTTCTCTGAGACCCTCCTATCAGCTTTTGACTGAGATGTTACCCTCATACATATACTTATCAAATGAAGTTCTTTATTTATTTCACTTATTGTCTTTTGTTTGTTTGTTTGTTTGTTTTTTATTGTGGGTAAAAATCAAAATTTTCACAATACATACCAACATTTGCAAAATGATATATAAATATATATGCATATATGTGCATTTGCTTACAAAAATGTTATAGCTTTTTGTAT
Organism: Tolypeutes matacus; assembly: GCA_026826555.1. Lineage (NCBI taxonomy): Eukaryota > Metazoa > Chordata > Mammalia > Cingulata > Chlamyphoridae > Tolypeutes > Tolypeutes matacus. The sequence goes on along the minus strand of JAKSZT010010858.1, from coordinate 25,025,672 downwards.
ATATATATATTTTAAGAGGTGCTTAGATTACCCAAAATATTACATGGAACCCACTGGGATTCCCATGTTGCCCACTTCCCACACCTCCCACCTTTGGGATTTGGAGGTTGTCCTGAGTACCATTGTGGCAACGGATGTAGGCCATTTTAAATCAGCACACACCACTCAGAACTGTGTGGGAGAGAGTGTGGTCTACGATGTGAACTGTGGTCTATGGTTGGTGGCAAGGCCCCAGGATGTGTAAGTCCATTGAGGGTGGTGGGCCACACTTATTGTCTTTTTTAATACACATAATTTTAAGAAGAAGAGAAGCATTATATTTATCATAATGATCAGAATAGTGAAAGTATTTGGAAGCAATGCTTTGATAAGCCAGCTGTGGTACAGGGGTGAGAAGCCAAGTATGGTCACTGCACTGCCTTCTTAGGAGGTGGGTCCCATCAGAAATCAACTGCTGGGCATTTGAAAAACAGTGATGTTTTTGCATAAAGGAAGACAGAGCATCACATATCTGGGCATTCTATGAGGACAAAGGGTTGAGAAGAATGGGATGTGGGTGGGATGGCAGATAGTTTGGAGAGAATGTGATTGACAGAGAGATATATCTCCCAGAATTCATTTCGAGAAAGGGCTTGCTGCCCAGTTGCAAAGATTGTGAACAACAGAACATTCAGGAGTATCTCCTCAAAGTCTGTTGAGCTGCATGGAGCTGCCTCACCTGGTCACTGAGTGAGGCAATACATCATGGGTCAGCCATTCTGGCCTGACACACGATATTTGCTCCAGAGCTCCTGGCCAGGTTAGCTGAGGCTTTGTTGGACCTGCAGCACAGTTCAACTTCTCTTTCTGCTCATATTTGATACTTGCTACCTCCCCATTTCTTTCACCGATATTGATCACAGATTTTGATCCTTAATAAATAATGATATCTCAAATTTCATTCTTTCATCTCATTCTGGAGAATCAAACCTGTGACAGGGAGATAATTCAATAGATCTAGAAATGTCTTTTCCCCTCAATCTCCCTCAACCACCAAAATTTCTCAAATGAGGATTTTTAAATGGAATAAACAATGAGAACCCTTTATTCCATCAATCTCATCACAGTTTCACTCTCAGTTCCCTCACACTCTAATGCTTTCTTTGATCAATGACCCATTCTTATTGGGGACAGCTAGATGAGGGATGCATACTCTCTTTGAAACAGGAACTCTGTGCAGTCATCAGAGTTGGGGGTAAGTGGACCAGCCAGCTTCTGTGTTACCAGCTTTGATTCATTGACCAGAAATGTTGCCAGACCATCTCTCTTTGACTCTGTCATAAACAGTTTTATAAGTCTATATCACATTTGGTGTCACTGATATCCTTTTCACATTTTGTTTTAAATACTTGGTGACTAAGATTAAGGAAAGTTTGGGGGGATGGAAGGAGAGGACACCAAACAAGAAACCATGTTTCTTGTCTATGATCCACCCAGTTTTTGCAACATGTCTCCTGGATGATGGCTAGTGGTCAGTCACCTTATTGCTAGTGCCTTTCTGTGTCAGCTTAGAGATGTACCATAGGGGAAGGGGAATGCAAGTCATGAGTAAGGTCTACTTGGTGTTTTGAAGATTAGCCCCCAATCCCACTATCCTTCTGAAGCATGTATCCCTCCATGTTGCACTTTCAACACAGGGATAAACCATAATTGACAAAGGAGACAGAAACTTACCAAAGAGCTCTGATCAGGGCATAATGAGACCCAAACCTCATATGATAAGGACCTGAAAGAAGGATATTTAATGCTAACTAAAGAATCACATTTAAATTTGAAGGATTTCCTCCAAGATTTTTTTTTAATTCCCAAGCCACTACTGAGGATATATGGCAATATGGAGATGTCCTATATTGTGGATGAAATGTGTTCCCCAAATATATACATTCAAGTTCTAACCCCAGCACCTCAGAATGTGACCTTGTGACCTTATTTGGAAATAGAGTCTTAGCAGATGTAATCAAGTTTAGGTGAGATCATACTGGTTTAGGGAGGGCCTTATTCCAATATGAGAGGTGTATTAATCCGGATTCTCTAGGGAAACAGACAGGAGATGCTGTAAATAGTACTGTAAATAGTATGAGATCTTATAAAATTGTCACATGTGACCATGGCAATGCACAAGTCCAAATTCCATAGGACAGGTTGCAAGCCCAGGACTCAGATGAAAGCCCTTGCTGAATTTCCCAGGAAATGCTGGCTATCTGAACTACAGATGGGGATTGTCCCTTTGAATGCTGAAATCCCTTCTCCTTTTAAGGCCTTCAACAGATTGGATAAGAGGTCACTCATTGCTGATGGCAATCTCCTCAGTTAATTGTGGATGTAATCAGTCATAAATGCAATCATCTCACAGATGATTAAAGTCCATGAAGTGCCATTGTATTACAATTAGCTCAGTGCTTGCTTGACCAAAAATATAGGCATCATTACCTGGCCAAGTGGACACAGCTTAACCATCACAGTCCACCCCTTATCAGCCTGGCAACCATACACATCACCTTAAACCATATTTAGTCTCTAAACCTAACAATACTCAACTCTCCTGTATACAACCAGAAATGCACAAAACCCCTCCAGAATAGGGTGCAATTCTTTGGGTAATATTCACTCTTAAACTTGACATCCTTAAATACTATGACATAAAACTAATACAGTTTATGCCACATGATAAGGGGAAATGATAGGGAAGAAAAGATACTCATTTTATGTACATATTCAAACATACTCATGACAAAACAATGAAGAAATATTTATGACTACTAGTCTTCATTTCTGTAACTGGTCACATGGTCAAAGTTCATATTAATCACTACCTTCTCCCACCACCCATTCCATGTTCCCTTCACCCTCAGCAAGCACCTCAGCTGGTTGTGGTTCTTTGCTGTTGGGGTGACCCAAACTTTCATTCCTGAAGATTCTGGGCCATTGTTAGTCCTGCCTGGATTGTGTTGTTGCAATTTTCCACTGACTTTAATCACAGGGCATGGTAGTACTATAAGACACCCTATAGGTCTCCTGTATTCTAAGCAAATTCTTCTTAACCTCCACTGTGTAGGTGCAGTCCTATTTCCCCTTGATAATCAGGATCAGTCACCCCAGCCAGGACAGTAATTCTCTTTTTGACTGTTGATTCAGGGGTATGAAGGGCCCAAATAGCCAAGTGACAGTTTTAACTTCCAGGTCAATGGAATTATTGTTGTGTTCCCTGATGGAAGCCCTCCTACTTTTGGAACTAAGACTTGTAGATCAGCAGAGCTTAAGGTTGCAGGGACAGGAAGCAAAAATTTTCCTAGTGGATCACTAGAGGTACAGTGAGTGATGCCACTCCCATTTCCACCCCTTGAATCCTGGTACAGTGAATCCTGACTATGGGAGAAACAGCACTATAGAGTGGACATCAATTTAGACCATACACTGCCTCCTGGAGAACATTGCTCCAGCCCTTCAAGTATTGCCACTTAGTTGGCACCATAATTGAGTCTTTGACAGGCCATTAAGCTATTCTATTAATCCAGCTGCTTCAGGATAATGGGGAACATGCTAAGACCAGTGAATTCCATGAGCATGCGCCCATTCCTTCACATCGTTTGCTGTGGTGTGGGTTCCTTAATCAGGAGCAATGCTGTATAGAATACCATGGTGATGGATAAGACATTCAGTAAGTCAGCAGATGGTAGTTTGGAAGAAAATTTCTATGCCAGTTAGAACAAATTGCTGCCCTTTCCCGTGATGGAAGTTGCCCAATGTAATCAACCTGCTTAAGTTTATGATAATACACTGTCATCTTCCAAGATCCATCTGTTTCTTGCACAGGCTAAATAGAAGAGTTGAATGGGGATGTAGTGAGAATCACCACCCCTTAATTCTTCAAATCCTTAATGGTGGCACTGATTTCTACAATCCCTCCAGGTATTCAGTATTGCTTTTGATTTAGGGACAGTTCTAGTGGCTTACATTTGGCTTTTCCTACCCTCCCTCCACAAGTCAGGGATCCAATGTGGGAATTTTGCCAGTTACTGAGTATATCAATTCCAGACATGCATTCTGGAACTGGGAAATAATAACATAATGGGTCCAAGGATCCACTGGACCCACTGTGAGATGGATCTGAGGTAAAACTCCATTGATCACCTGAACTCCATAAGCCCTGATTCTGACTGGTGGACCACATATGTTTTGGGTCTCCTGGAATTAATGTCACTTTTGAGCCAGTGTTTAAGAATCCCTGAAATATCTGACCATTTCCTTTTCTTGAATGCACAGTTATCCTGGTAAAAGGCCATAGGTCTATTGGGGAAGCCTGAGAAGAAGATAAACAGTATAAATTTTGGCACTGTAGCAGGATCCTTCCCCCAGGGGACGAGGTGAAAGGCTCAGCTGATGCTCCTACAATGTTTTATTACATATCAGAAGATATGGTTATTTTTCAAAATAACAATAATCTTTTTACAATAATTTGTAACTTACCTTGTCATTTACCTCCCAGGACATTGCAAAGCAGGACTTATTATTATCCCAACTTTAGATTAGGACGCCCATCAGAGAAGTCACAAGCCTTGTCCAACCTCTGATGTCAGGTCTCAAACTACCTGTGACCTTGGAAATGGTTCATTCTCCTGCTGTCGTAACAAAGTGAGGCCTTAGTAAGCCCTTTTCTAAGTTCCTTCAGGGGAAGGTGAGAGGTCATCAGCGCTGCATCGTGAAGGGCTTGTTTGCACTTGTGGAGTTCCAGCATCAGCCTTCCTGGGACTGGAGGAGAAAGGCCAGGCAACTCTATGTCAGAAGACTTACTTCTGAGTAAAATGCTGCATTTATTTACAATGGATTGATAACCTTGTCGAGTTTACCCTTGCTTTTCATTCTTTCATTTTTTTAAGAATTTAAATGAAGGAGTAAAGTTAGGAAGTAAAATAGTCACTTCCAACTTTCCTATATTTTCATTTTTCTGATGAAATAATTTACACTCTATAAGACACTGGTAATCATTTTATTTTGAAATTAAAAATAACAAGCGAGCTTTAGTTTTTGCTGTTTCTTGGGAGACCTAATTTTGTAGTTATACCAAAGGGCATTTGAAAAATTAAATAGGGCTAATTTCAACTTATCATACTTTGTCTCTAGGAAATTTTATTTTTGCCTTACCTGTTCCTGTCCTGACCTTATCCATCTTCTACACATGGTTTACTTTTCCTACAGAATGCAATTTGTCACTTAATCCTAATAATAATTTTTTTTTCTGACTTGAAGGGAAAAAGTGGACCTGAGTGAGGGAGTTGGAAGAGCTCTTTGTAGCACTGGGCCCCCTTCTCCAATGAATGAATATCTTCATTTCATTCCCTTTTCCCTGGGTTTCTATCTACCCCAGGCAGTTACCAAAGTTCATATTTTTCACATAATCTGTTTCTTTAAAGGCTTTATTTGCTTATTGTATACATCAATTAGTACTTATGACAGTCATTGGCCAATAAGTTTATTTTTAATGAAAAAAATAAATGTGGTAGGCAGAAAAAATGGTCCCTCAAATACCTCCGGGTTCAAATTCTGAGAAGACATTGCATAACTAGAGACTTAAGTTTACAGATGCAATGATGTTTGCTATTAGCTGAATTTAAAATGGGAATATGATCTGTGATTATCTGTGTGGGCCTAATGTAATTTTCCACTGAAAAGCTGAAGAGGAAGACAAAAAAGTGGGTTGGGGAAATGCAACAACAGAAGAAGTGGGAGGGGAGGTTTGAAGCGTGAACCGGGCTCCATCAGCTGGCTTTGCAAGTGGAGGAAGGAGCCACTAGGTAAGGAATACAGGAAGCCTCTGGAAGCTGAGAACAGCAAGGAAACGGAGAGTGTCCCCTATGGCCTCCCAAAGGAATCAGTCCCGTCATCACCTTGATTTTCGTCCCCTGAGAGCCATGCTAGACCTCTGCCTTTAGACTAGCTAGAAAACTCGGCTGAGTTGTTTTAAAAGGCCACATTTGTGGTGACTTGTTATAGCAGCAGGAGGACACTGATACAGTGAAGAAGCTGAAGGTTCACGGAACCCGTGGCAGAAATGGTTGAAACACTGCCTTCCACTACTAACAGGTGCCGCCGCCGAGTGTGTCCCGGGAGATGATAGAAGAGCACAGAACCTGTGGCAGTCGAGGGGTTAGGGACCGGCAGGACGATTGTCATGGGTCAAGCATGTGGGAAAGGCTTCACACTAAATTTCTGAGCCTATCTTCAAATGTTTGATCATGATTCTATTTTGTGTGTGTGTATTTACAGGCATGTGTGTATGTGGGCATATTCTGTAATCTTGTTTGGGCAATAATGTTTTAATAAACCAGGATTTTAAAACTTGGACAGGTGAAGCCTCTGTGGGTCCTATCTGAGCATCTCTGGCCATCACTATATTCAGAAGCCTAATTGTCACTCTCTGCATGCCTTATTGCACTGATTATGCAGTTGACTGCTTAGGAAATTAAGATGTAAAAAAAAAAAAAATGTAGTGTATTTTCTTGTTAGCTTTGAGGCTGTTTTTTTCCCCCTGTTTTTAGCTTTACACAGAATTACAGATAGAGCTATAGGCCACTTTTCCATCTTTTCCCTTTTCCCACTTGTATCTTTTCAATTCTTTCTTTTAAACTACTAAGACTTAAGAAATGAACAAGCTAAATATAATCGTGTGTTGCACAAAATGTAAGTGAGAAATCAATTGCTTCTTCAAGCAATAAATGGATATGATTATATAGAGTAGTCCCCTGGTGTTTTAAATTGTTACATTGAATTAAACCAGTGGGAAATATTTTCTTGTCATAGTGTAGTCTGTTTATATTTTCACAGAAATTTAGCGTTTTCCTCCATGTTTGGTTAAAACAATTTGTCTCGAAGTGCTCTATATATATTCTGTGTTATGGAAACACTCCTTTGCATTGGTGGTATATTTTGTGAGTGTGACAAGAAATGCATGCTGCTGTACCATTTATTGAACTAAGAAGATATAAATAAGTAAAATGATACTGTGCTTGTAAATATTAATGGCAAAGCAATGTGCTTTTCTCACCAACTTTATAGAAATTTCAGAAATGAGTTCCGCCTTTAAAATACTTATTATCCTTATTAAAATGAGTGAGAATCAAGCATAACCCTGTCACATCAGATTCTGATTTGGGGGATGAGGTTTATAGTAACTTTACTAAAAGGTTGAGCTATATTTTCATCATATTCAAATGAGTGAATTAATTTTTTTCAAATATCTGTATAAAAGGGATATAGATAAAGACAAAAAAATTACTGAGAATTTTAGAAATTCTGTTACTAGATTTAACTCTTAAAAACTCAGGTCCCAAGATTCATGCAGAGAATGGAATATGTGGTCTCAACAACTATCATTTCTTCTGGAGAGTTTGCTATGAAAATTTATAACAGTCACAGTGATTTTGACCCTGCATGTGAAAATCTGCCATGCAGAACATTTTATACGTTTTATGTGTTTACAGTTTTATTAATATACTCTTCAAATATATTCAGACCTAACTAGCTTAAAGCTTAAAAATGTGTACATTTTACATGAATTTATTTTATTCTTACTTTCCTTTAATTCTTGTGTTCTAATTCCCTGATCCATTTGATCTCTTCTTTATTTTCTACATTTCAAGTCTACATTTCTGTCCAGTCTTTGAATTTCAGAAAATTTAAAGCAGGAATAAACTGAAGCAACCACAGTCTCAGCTAGTTCTGTGCTTGCAATCATTACGTACAGTTGATTCTCATTACTTATCATGGTTATGTTCTATAAAATATAGTTGCCATGCAACTGAGTTAGTGAGAACCAAACCATTGCTGAGGAGTCTAAAAATCTTCTACTGTGGTTATCACTTCATCTATTTCTCCCTTTAAGTCCGTCAATTTTTGCTTTTTATATCTTGAGGTTATAAGCAGATGTATTCAAATGAAAAATTGCTGTATTTCTTGGCAGACATAACTTTTTCTTACTATCCCTCTTTAACTCCAGAAATACTTCTTGGATTAAATTCCTATCTGCTTAACACACCATATAGCCACACCATTTTTCACTGGGTAAGTGTTTGGACCTTATATATTTTCCATCCTTTACCTTTCAATTTTTAAAATAAGCTGTCTCTTTTAGGCAGCATGTAATTATTTTTCATCCAGTTTTATTTGACTTTTTACTTACTTATTCCATTTGTAATTAATATAATTACTGATATTTCAAATTCAAATCTACCATCCTAATTGTTTCAATTGTTACTTGAACTCCTGTTTTTGGTTTTGTTTTGCTTCGCTTTGTTTTTGATTTACCTCTCCTTTCTTGCCTACTTTTGCATTCATGAAGTAATTTTCTTCATTTAATTTTCCCTCTCATTACCTTATTGGTTACACTTTTTGTTTTATGTTTAGGGCTTTCCTAGTAGATTATACTGAATATCCTTGACTTACTAGATTGTAATATTAACAACTTATTTTACTACATTCTTGACCTAATTAAAGAATTTATACCTGTTAACTCTACTTAATTCCCCAAGCTTTTTATTTTTATTGTCATTTATTTTAATCCTTCTTGTATTTTAAATCTCATGCACTTCATTACTTTATTTTAGGCAGTTAATATTTATTTAGATTTATGTACATATTTCTCTTTTCCACTACTTTTCTTTTCCTTTTAAAATTTCATTTCTTTTCCCTGGGTTTATATTTCATATGTTTGCACAATATTTTCTGTATGTATATAAAACACAGAGTACAGTAAGAAATAATCTCCCTTCTCTCTTTCTTTCCAGGAGTCTGGAAATGTTTTATTTTCCATTATGATTTTTATGGATAGTTTTGTTAAATATATTATTCAATATTAGCAGTTATTTTCTTTCAGTACTATAGAGATATCATCCCATTTTCTCACATCATTCTTCTTAAAACAGCTATTCTTGTCATTTTTTACCCTTTGTAGTTTTTAGCATTTTCCTTTTTCTGGTTTTAAGATTTTTTTTATGATTGATTTATATTAAATAGCAGTTTAATTATGATGTGTTTAGGTATTTGTGTTTGTGTGTAAATATGTATTTTAAATCTCCCTTTAGTTTATCTAATTTCCTGTAAGACATTGGGTTTTCATTCTAATTGGAATAACAGACTTGACTGGTACATGTTTGACAAGCATGTCTAAAGTCCCAGATTTCACAAAGTTGAAAGACGAGCCAAGGGATAAACTAAGGAGGAAAAAAAGGTCACAAAGGTGAGATGGAACCCCCACCCAAAATTCGGCTCAGATTTTGAGGCTGATGATGCCACACACACACAAAAGGCTATGAAAGTTTGTATTACTCCCATAATGAAGTTTCCTGGACAGAGCAGAGCAGATTCCCAAGCAGGTCCGATAATGGCTTGTGAGAGCAGGAGGACTGCTAGCTTGGAGATTTCTGGTTTAGACAGTGATGCTGGGGGCTTGGTTCCTGCATATGGACAAGGAATTGTGCCGCTGAACTTCCTGCCAGCACCAAAGAAGGGAACAGGAGCCTTTCTTCTCAACTTGCTCACATGTGGGGAAAGGGGGATGGTGGATCTTGAAATCTGCCAGCGGTCAAAAATGATTTATTATCCTGGTACTTTTCAAAGTTACTTTCTCATTGCCAGTGGGAGGGGTGACTGCCAAGGATTTTTATTTCTTCATTCCCATTTTCAAATTCCTACATGTTTCTCAGAGAGAAATTTTTACATATTGGGAAAGATTCTCTAAGCAGTTGTTTATTTTCTGTGCAGACACCAGTTTTTTTTAATCTTGCAGATGCTTTCATGAATAAAGAAAAATGGAGACAAGATTGATTTTAAATGGAAACAAGATTGATTTTAAACACCATATGCTACAAACTTTAAAAACATGGCTCACTGATTGTTAAGTTATAATTTGCTGATCATATGTTTGTTTTTGTCCATAGGGTAAAAAACGTAATAATTGGTGCACAGACTATTGACTAGTTTCTTCAAGTAGAATTTTTAATTCAATCCCATCTGAGTTATATTCTGTTTCTGATCTTTAGAGTAATTTAAAAGCAATGGCTATTTAGAATTTTTTAAAAATTCATCTGGATATTTAGTATAAAATAACTTCGGTGGTGTCAACTAACTCAACCATTATAACATGGCCAAGGAATATGTGAAATATGAAGGGAAAAAAATAAAAAAGAATGTTAGTCCAGTGTGTTAGATCTGTGGCAAGAGTTGTTTTTCCTTCTAAGTAGTGATAACAGCTTGGAAAATGTGAAGGTTGTCATATACCTTTTCTTCTTTTAATAGCTGTCTTTTAAACAAATAATGAATAATTCTTTGATTTAATTTGGTCCTCTAAGGGGTTGCTGTTACCATATATTAATTGGATTGGAAAATTGGGTAATCATGAAATGAATAACAAAGGTATATGTGATTTCTGGATTGCAATAGATCATTTGTAATTGGTTCTCGTAAGCAATGAATAAAAGAAAATCCTATATATGTATAATACTGAGATGTGACGGTATTTTTAAGAGTATCTTTGTTTTTAAAAACCACCTTCTAGAATTTTGAGTGGTGTCTACTTTTACCCATAAATTTGATAACTTGTTTTGAACACCTACTACATGGAAGGCTATCTTCTAGGTTCTAAGAATTTATTAAAATATATTCTGCCCATTGGAAGCAATTTATATTGAGCTAAAATGAATATTTGATGACCTCCCTAATTTTGTTAGATTCCTTAGATTGTCTTGACGGGTTGAGCATGGCTCAGGCATTTTGTCTCCTTTTTGCTCAAATAATGATTGCAGATTATTATGGGGGCAGGCACCCTAATTCACTAAGGCGTGGTACAGTCTCACTGGCCACAAATATGTGAGGATTTATGTTTTCAGAGAACCATTAAGACTTAAGGTATGAAAGGGACCTTAGTACAACATTTATGTGTCACTCTTCACGGCTAGGAACAAAACAACCAGGAAAGAGCATTCATAAAAGAGAGGTTATTTACAAAGAGAAAGTTACATAATCAGACTAGGAAAAGCTAGGAGAAGGGGTTGGAATAGTCACCCAGCTTATAAGGTGGTCTACAGACAAGCTGTGGAGCATTTTCACATCAGATCTATAAGTTTTCACTTGGTTATAGAACCACTGAATGTTTGATTAGTAGAATCATTCATTCATTCCTTTATTCATTGACCCACCATTTGCAGTGGGGACAAAGGGAAGAGAATCATAATTCCTACTGCTTCACATGTATTGACTCATCCAGTCTGCACAAGGTCCCCCGACACAGTACCACAGCTGGTCTTGTTTGACAGCTGATGAAGCAGGGCACAGAGGGCCAGGCGACTTGCCCAGGCCACACTGCGAGCCAGCGGTGCAGATGTACTGTGACTGTGTGAACACACAGTCGACCCCAGAGCCTCACTGTGCCCCAGCTTAAATGTCAGGTAAAGCTGAGAAATGTAATTCATATTCATACAGAGGTAGTTTGAGAAGTGCTAGTGAAGTGATTTGACAATCTTCCCTGCCGTACATCCCAGAGATCAGCACCAATGCCTTGAGGAGGATATTAAAGAAAAGAAAATGGATTGTTCTCAGAGTACAGGTGATGACATTTTTCACCCATCTTCAACATGGAACACCTAATTTTTTCCTACTCTGTCATTTTGGAAGAATTGGAATTTTCAGATGCATTGGAAAAATGAATATTAACTAACTCTTTTATCATCACCATCTGTCTGAAAATTATGAAGTTAAGAAGTAAAATATAGTTAGGGGGAGGAAGAAGACATGTGGCTCAGGAATAGATTAAAATTCCATGAAACATGCTAACATAGTCACTGCTGATGTTGATAATATAATATTGATACCTAATATTACTCCAGAAAGTAATGCAGAATCCAAGGGGAAAGCACATGGCCTGAAGGTAAAAAGGGAGAAGTTTTAGTGTTTACAAAATCCCTGCTCCTGAGTTATCCTAATTGAATGTACTCACAATCCTACAAGATATGGGATTTCATTATTTCCATGTTACAGGTGTGGAAAGGGAAAAACTCTGAAGGATTGGGCTCCTTGCTCAGGTTTGTGTGGCTTAGCAAGGGGCATGGCTAGAGACAGGGCTGTGGAAAGGCACCATCTGAGAGAGATACCAGACCACAGAGCATTTTTTTTAGCTACTTGTGGCTCATTTAATGCAGGCTACATGGGCTGGGTGATCTCTGTATTGCTTGCTATAAATAAATAAACAGACAAATAAATGCATATCTGGTTAGAGAAAAACTTCCATTTTTAGAAACCAATTAGATTCAGTAATTGCAGGAGTTTAAATATTCTTTTTGGTAAAAGAAGCCATGTATTACCACTATTCAAAGCTGATAATTTATTGTGTCCAAAATCAGGAATCGCTGGCCTGTACTGAATTATAAGTTTAAAGAGTTTCCAATCTCAGCCACATCACAGAATGTGTTTTCTTGGTTCAACCATAAATTGAATGTAAACTCAATATTTAATGCCCAACAAACCTTTGAACAGTGCCATAAATATAAACTCTTCCTGATAGAGTGTCATATTGACTTCATGAGTAGCTTTAGATATGTTCTTTTTAAAAAGGTTTACATGCACAGGAGTGGATTCATTTTAAGTACAGGATTTTCTGGGATCTTCCCAGCTTCAAACTCTCACAGGAATATTGTGTAAAACAAAAGTTTTCACATTATCAGTGGTGCCCCTTCTATAATGTGAGTAGAGAGAAGGAAACCCTCCTCTTCCTCTAAAAGGTCCATGGCACATGGGGTAGCATATGCAGAGCACACAAGCTCATTCCCATTCATGAGCAAAGGTGATTTTCAAGCTCAGAAAGTGCCACCATCACTAGCAATGAAAGTATTTTCTGAGTATAGCAAGAGACCAGGTCAACACTCCCATAGATGCAATCACTGGTTTCCAAAGGGGCGGGTTGAGAGTGTGGCAAAAGACTCCAGAAAGAGGCTGTTTCTTTTTTTGTTGTTGTTGTTTCTTTTTTATATATAATAAACAAAAACAAAAGAAAATTTAAAAATGAATACTCTATGAGGAGAGTATAGGCAATATATTAGTTTTACATTAATGCTCTAGAAAATTATTACAAAGAGTGGCTTAAAAACAAATGTATTGGTGGACAACCAGCAAGATGGCAGAAGAGTAAAGAGCTTTGAGAATCAGCTCCTGCTACAAGGCAGTTGGTGATCACCCAGAGCTATCTAGAGCACTTCTTTAGGGGCTCCAGGAGACCAGAAGTGCATCCTGCAACATTCTTGAAGGAATGGAAGGAGGAGACTGCCCACCTGCAGAGAAGATTTATGAGTAGAGCCCTCCATGCCCCGGAGGCCGGTGCCCATCCTCCAATGGAGGCACAAGCAGCCTCGGGAGCTGTTCCACGGCTGGAATTGGAAACTCCACTTCCCAAAATGGGGGAGGAAGAGATGGTTGGGCACCAACTTCAGCTACTGATTAGTGAATTCAGTGGGCTAAAGTATAACCCTAAGAACAGCTAAAGTTTGAGACTGTCCAAGTCAGGAGGTTGGTAGCTGCCATTTTGACTCCACCCCCAGCATGAGGGGAAGCTGGGCCCACTGAAAATCACAGTGCTGGTAGGGACCGGCTTCTTTCATCCAGATCAGCCTGCAGCCCTAGGCTAGGCTTCAGCCCCACCTCTAGCAGGGAGGAAGATGAGGGGCCCTGCACCAGCCTATCCAGGTAACTTCAGGTACATTTAGCTGGTAAAGACTGAATAATAGGAAGTCTAATGGGGCAACTTAGGTCATCTTGGACCTGCACTGCATAGATTGCTGCCCACACCTGAAGCTCCATCTCTGATCCAGGCAGGGGAGAAAGGGGCATGAAGCTTCATTAGACTCTCTGGGCAACTACAGTCTAGGCCTGCATGACTTGGATTATTCCACACAGCTGTGGCTCTGTCCCTACACCTGGCAAAGGAGAAAGTTGGGAGAAGCTTCATTGGTCCTTGGGGCAATGAGGGTAGCTTGAGCCTCCACAGCTTATAGCACCAAATACACCCTTGGCTCCTATTACATAACCAGCAAGGGAGAAGGGCAGGAAGCTCTAAACTAAAGAGAAAAACTGCATCCAGAATAAATACTTTAGTAAGCCAGATGCCAAGACAACAACAAAAAATTATAATCTACACCAAGAAACAAGAAGATATGGCCCAGTTAAAGGAACAAGATAAGCCTCCAGATGACATAAACGTGTTGAGAAAACTAATCATAGATATTCAAACAAATCTCCTTAAAAAATTCAATGAGATGACTAAAGAAATTAAGGATATTAAGAAGACACTGGATGAACACAAAGAAGAATTTGAAAATATACACAGAAAAATAGCAGATCTTATGGGAATGAAAAGTGCAATAAATGAAATTAAAAATACACTGGAATCATATAATAGCAGATTTGAGAAGAAAGGATTGGTGAGCTTGAAGAAATGGCCTCTGAAAATGAACATACAGAAGAACAGATGAAGAAAAGTTGGAAAAACTTGAACAAGTTCTCAGGGAACTAAAGGATAGCAAGAGATGTGCAAACATACCTGTCATGGGTGTCCCTGAAGGAGAAGAGAAGGGAAAAGGAGCAGAAGGAATATTTGAAGAAATAATGGTAGAAAATTTCCCAACCCTATTGAAGGACATAGATATCCATGTCCAAGAAACACGACATACTCCCATCCAAAAAAATCCTAATAGACCAACTCCGAGACACATAATAATCAGAATCTCAAGTGCCAAAGACAGAGAGAATTCTGAGAGCAGCAAGAGAAAAGCAATGCATAATGTATAAGAGATACCCAATAAGATTAAATGCTGATTTCTCAACAGAAACCATGGAGGCAAGAAGACAGTGGTATCATATATTTAAGATAGTGCAAGAGAAAAGCTTCCAGCCAAGAATCTTATATCCGGCAAGATTGTCTTTCAAAAATGAGGGTGAGTTTAGAATATTCACAGATAAACAGAAACTGAGAGAGTTTGTAAACAAGAGACCTGCTCTGCAGGAAATACTAAAGGGTGTGCTATAGCCTGAAAAGTAAAGACAGGAGAGAGAGGCCTGGAAGAGAATCTAGAAATGAAGATTATAGCAATAAAAGTAACTAAAAGCATCAAAAGAGTGGTGAAAATAAAATATGGCAAATAAAACCCAAATATTCAGGTATAAACTTAACCAACGATTTAAAGTACTTGTATTCTGAAAACTACAACTCATTGTTAAAAGAAATTTTTAAAAAAGACCGAAATAATTGGAAGAATATTCCATGCTCAAGGATTGAAAGACTAAGTATCATTAAGATGTCAATTCTACTCAAATTGATATACAGATTCAATGCAATCTTGATAAAAATTCCACCAGCATTTCTTAAATGAATGGAAAACATGATTATCAAATTTATTTGGAAGGGTAAGGGATCCTAAATAGCCAGAAACATCTTAAAAAGGAAAATTTCCAGACTTTAAATTGTATTACCTAGCCACAGTGATAAAAACACCATGGTACTGGCGTAAAGACAGACACATAGACCAATGGAACCAAATTGATGATTAAAAAACAGACCCTCACATCTATGGTCAAGTGATTTTTGACTAGCCTGTCAAACCCACCCAGGTTAGCAAGAACAGTCCATTAAGCAAAAGGTGCTGAGAAAATTGTATATCCATAGCAAAAGAAGGAAAGAGTACCCCTATCTCATGCCTTATTAAAAAATTAACTCAAAATGAATCAAATACCGAAATATAAAAGCAAGAACCATAAAACTTCTAGAAGAAAATGTAGGAAAATATCTTCAAGACCTTGTGGTAGGTGGTGGATTCTTAAAGGAGATAAGAGGAGAACTGAGATGGACTACTGATATTTAGTGTATGTAGAAGTTTTAATTAGCTTTACTGTAAAAGTGTGGAAATGTACAGAGTTGATGGTAACACATTATAGTGAGTAACAGATGGTTTATAAATGCGGATGTGGCTGAAAATGGTAGTCTAGGGATGTAAATGCCAATTGACAGAAAGCTAGAGAATAATCTAGGGACTGAAGAGCACAATAAACCCAGAGGCGGATGAGAATAGTGGTTGCTGGTACAAATGCAAGAGTGTCCATTGTGAGCTAGAGCAGATATACATCAATATTGTAGGGTGGTGGGAATGAGGAGAAGTATGGGAAAAATGCAACTGGAGTGAACTATGGAGTATGGCATCTATACCAAAGATGTACTGTGTTGATAATGGGGGAGTGTGGAAAAAGTGTGCCAAATGTATACTGTGGACCTGGTAATAATTGGATATTATCTCATAATCTGTAACAAATATTCTACCAGGGTGTGGTGTGTTGATAGAGGGGTATTGTTTGGGAATTCTGCACATGTGCATGATTGTTTTGTAAATTTACAACTTCTGCCATAAAAATATATTTAAAAAATAATAATCGGGTGGGTTGGGGGAAAAATACACCAAATGTAAGATAAGGACTATAATTAGTAGTAAGATTTTGAAAATATTCTTTCATAATTTGTAACAAATATCTCACGACAATGCAAGGTGTTGGTGGAGAGTTGATGTATGGGACCCTATATGATGTTATGAATGTTTGCTTTGTAAGTTCACAACTTTTACTATACACTTATTGTTTATGTATGTTCATGTATAAATGATATAAAAAAATAATAAAAATAGGGTGGGTTGGGGGAAAATACTTTGGTTAGTAGTAATATTTTGAGGATGCTCTTTAATCATTAGTTAAAAATGTTTCATAACAATGCAAGGTATTGGTGGTAGGGTGAGGTATGAGAGCCCTGTATGAAGTTATGTATGTTTGTTTTGTAAGTTCACAATTATTACTATTTACTTATTGTTTATGTATGTTCATGTATGAGTGACATACTTCAATAAATTTAAAAAAAATTTTTTTTTAAATTCAATTGGCAGGAAGTGGATGTGGTTCAACTGGTTGGGATCCCGTCTACCATATGGGAGGCCCTAGGTTCCATTCCCAGGGCCTTCCTGGTGAAGACAAGCTGGCCCACACCCACGGAGGACTGAAGGCCCATGTCCATGGAGAGCAGACGCAGCAAGATGACATGACAAAGGGAGACAAGCAGACAGAGAGGAAACGCGAGTGAATGGACAAAGGAAGAGGACAGCAAGCACAAGAAGCAGTGGGGGGGGAGCAAATGAATAAATAAATAAGAAATCTTTAAAAAACAACAACAACAACAAATGCATTATCTTATGGTTCTCTAGGTCAGAAGCCCCTGGGTTAAAATCAAGGCATCAGCAGGGTTGTGTTCTTTCTTCTGACTCCAGGCTTGACCATTTCCTTGCCTTTTCAACCTTCTACAAAGACTGCCCACATTCCTGTGGTCCCCTTGGCCCATCTTCACAGCCAGCAGTGGGATGTCAAGCCTTCTCACATTATCCCTCGGACCTTCTCTCATACTCACATTTTCCTCTCCTCTCTTTTCTGTCTCTGACTTCTTCTTTTAAAGACCCTTGTGTTTATATTGTGGATAAACCAGGATAATCTCCCTCTCTTAATGCCTTGTAATTAGCAAATTTAATTCCATCTGCAATGTAATGTAGCATAGTCACAAATCTAGGAATCAGGGCTTGGACATCGTGTTAGTTTTTTCCAGGGCTGCTGTAACAAACACCACATAGAGTTTGGCTTAAGCAAAAGGATCTGAAAGGTTAGGATGCTTGACGTCGAAAATCAAGGTATCAGCAAGACCAGGCTTTCTCTGAAGGCTGCAGGGCTCTGCTAGAGGCCTGCTGGCCATCCCTAACCCAGCCTCTGCCTCTGTCACATGGCCTTCCATCTCCTTCTGTCTCCTTTTTCCTATTGTGTGCAATTCCTGTGCTTATAAGTACTCCAGTGACATTGGATTAGGGATAATCCTGGATTCCATTTGTCCTCACCCTAACTAGTAACATCCTCAAAGACCCTATTTATGGTGGATTCACATTCACAGGACTGGGATGTGAATCCACTTACTACATGAGCCTGGCTTTGGGGGGGCAGGATTCAATGTATAAAAGACATCTTGTAGGGGTGGGGTGGGAGGATGGTTCTACTTACCACAATCCGTGTGAGCTTGCGCTGTGCATGTAGGAAAGGGTTCCGTGAAAAGGCGCAACTCAGGGAGAGAGCAGGAACCTCCTTAATTTGGGCAAAGACTACCATAAAAACATTGAACACCATTTTCTTTCTCTCCATCAGACCATACATTAGGTTGCCTCATAAACTTTTCCTACCATTCTGACAATATAAGCCTTCCTTCTGAAAGAGTGTATACTAGTTTAACAACTACAGATCTCCCTGAGGTCTATCAGTGTATTCAAAAAGAGGGCTATCATTTTTATATTTAGAGATGGGTTATCATGTCTCATAAGTCTGAGTAGACAGTAGATCCCAAGGTAGGAAGACTCTGGCAAAAACAGCACAAGGTTCTATGTGAATTAGAATGAGTTTCTTCCAATGGCAAAAACAAAGACAATGTACTGCTTGGTACTCATTAAACATCACAATGTAGAAGGGTTCAGGGCATCTTATATGACAAGCAGCATGCCAAACAATAATTGATATGCTGTAACTTGAAAATCTTCAGCATGAGAATGTTATCGGCATGCTCTCTCTGCTGGAAAATGCACAGATCCTGATATTTGCCAATAAAATAAAGATATTGCACTCAGAAAAGATGACCTCATCCTACCTTCAAAGCTGTCCTACTGCTCCAGCTCCATTGCCCCAGGACCACCCATGCAGGGTAGAAAATCGTGTGCCCTACCCCTTACTTTACCTTATAATGCACACTTGTCAAAAGTTTAGATAATCGCATCTTAAAAGCAGGGTGAATCAGGAAGGTGTGACTGCACAGCCAAGACCTTGGTCCCTGCGAAACCAATTAATTTCCGGTAAATTTCTCCCAAAAGCCAAAGCACTTCCTCTCCTCAGCCCTGCTGTGTTCACTCTGCTCTGGGCCTCTCTTCCCCACCAGTTCATCTTCTCTCTCAAAAGACATTTAACTCAGCAGTGTTAGTTCTACTCACTGTAATGTGTTATCGTCAACTCTACCTACTTCCACACATTTACAATCCACCTTATGAAAAAGTCTACATACATTACGATTCAGCTACCCTTTCTCAACCCACGTTCTATCTCCCAGAAACCTACACTCTAGAGTTTAACTCCATGAGTTTATTCATCTTCTTTAGTTCATATTAGTGAGACCAAACAGTACTTGTCCTTTTGTGCCTGGCTTATTTCATTCAACATAAGGTCCTCAGGATTCATCCATGTTATCGTATGCATCCCAACTTCATTTCTTATAGCTGAATAGGATTCCACCATATGTATATACCTTTTTTTTTTTTTTTTACCTGTTCATCGGTTGAAGGACACTTGGGTTGTTTCCATCTTTTAGCAATTGTGAATAATGCTGCTTTGAACGTTGGTGTGCAAATATCTGTTTGTGTCCCTGCTTTCTGTTCTTCTGAATAAATATTCCTAGTAGCAAGATTGCCAGTGCATATCGTAAATCTATATTGAGCTTCCTGAGGAACTGCCAAATGGTGCAGAGGCTGCACCATTCAACATTCCCACCAACACATTGTAGGGAGTATAACTAATAATTTATAAATGTGATTGTGACTGAAAGGGGCAGTCTAGGGACATAAATGTCAATGGAAAGAAAGCTAGAAGATAATCTAGGGACTGTAATAACATAATGAACTTGGTGGTGGATGAGGATTGCTGTGAATGGTATAAATATAAGAATGTTCTTCTGTGAACTAGAACAAATGTTAAAGGGGTAACCGTTACAAAGTGTTAAGAATATGGGGATACAGGAGGGAAATAGAACTAACATAACTCATGGACTATAGTTTAACAGTAATATTGACATATTTTTGCATCAGTGGCAAAGGAGTAATTATATCAATGCTAAGTGTCAACAATAGCAGGGTAAAAGAGGTTATGAGATTTTTTTTTTCCCTTTTGGAATAATGAAAATGTTCTAAAATTGACTGAGGTGATAATAGCACAATGCTGTGATGAAATGAGAGCCAGTGAGTACATACTTCAAATGGATTGTAGAAGGCAGGGGACCATATAATATAGTGAACCCCGTGTGGATGGTGGACAGTGGTTGACAGTACAAATATGAGAAGGTTCTCTAGTGAACTATAACAAATATACAATATTAATACATATTATTAACAATAAGGTGGTTTATGGGAAAAATATACCAAATGTAAGCTATGGGCTATAGTTAGCAGTAATATTGTGACTATGTTCTTTCATCAGTTGTAACAAATGTTTCCCAACAATGCAAGTTGTTAGTGGCGTGCTGATGTATGGGAATCCTGTATGCTATGCATGATTGTTTTGTAAACTCACAACTTTTCTAATAAAAAAGAATTTAAAAACAAACCAGGAAAAACAAACACACAACAACAATAAACCCCCACTCATTTTGCACTGTCAGTGTCTGCAAAATCAGCCAGCTTCACTCCCTTGAATGTTGGCCCCACTTGGGGCTTGGACTTTTCCAGCTGGTCCGTCCCACCCGCCAACACAGTCACATAAAAGAGAAAGAGCCAGACGTTCTAGCCTGCACTAAACAGTATGGTTGGACTGACAAATGCCAACATACTTCACATATGTCACGTTCTAAGGTACTTTAAACCCTTGGAGACAGGTCTTCTGAACTTTCCCAGCCAAGTTAAAATGCAGTAAGTACCCCAAATAGTGGGTCTCCTGAGGGCTCTGGAGACACCCAGGTCCTACGGTCATGGCAGATAGCTCTGCAGTTTGGTGCCTTGCCAGTGGGCCCTACTTTGGAGTTTGTGCTCCCAAGTGTGACAGAGACAGACTCAGTTGTGACTTCTCTACACATGTCTCTTCTGTCCTTTCTATTTGAACCCACATTTGGTGCTGGAGTTGGTAGGTGTACACCCAAGAGACTTGAATCTTCGTGCTGCCCATGTGCCCGCTGGACCCTGAGCCTCAGCGGAGTTGCAACACCTACTCTCCAGTTCATTGGACTCACCCAGGACAACTAACAAGGAAGTGAGGATGGACAACCACCATACCAAGGAAACGAGAGAGTCTACAACTGCAAGCAAGAGAGTCCCATCCATCAGCCGTATGGGATTAAAGCCCCCTTTCAATTAGAGGTGGAGTGGGCAGCACCATCTCAGAATCCTCAGGATTGGGGAATAAAATATGGACTAGAGTGGACTTATTGTTATTCTACTATAGACTTATTGTGATTCAAGCAATGAAAGAAATTATATCATTGATGTGGAGACAGTGGCCACTGTGGAGGCCTTAAAGGCAGGGAGAGGGAAAAAGAGGTGTAATATGGGGGAACTTGGAATTGTCCTGAATGACATTGCAAGGACAGATACAGGCTATTATGTATCCTGCCATAACCTACAGAATTGATTGGGAGAAAGTGTAAACTACCATGTAAACTATAATCCATGCTTAGTGGCAATGCTCCAAAATGTGTTCATCAACTGTAATGAATGTACCACACAATGAAAGAAGTTGTTAATGTGAGGAAAAGTTGGAGGTGTGGGGAATGGGGCATATGGGAATCCATTTTATTTTTTTATATAACATTTTATGTAATTTTTAAGTATCTTTTAGAAAAAATAAAATATATATTTTTTAAAATGTAGTATGTTCCCAAGAGTGTGCACAAAGTACACTCTGGACTAGAAAGTGTTGTATCTTTTCCTTTAAATTTAGGTAGGAAAACTTGATGTGTACTTACCTGGAGTCTAGGGTAAAACATTCGCACACACACACACCACAGACACACACACACTGAGATTCTCTGGAAAGGTGCATTTCAAAAAATGACATAAAACTGAGTTTTAACTTTAGATTCAAATCTTAAATCAGCTAATTTTTTCTTAAGTTGGCTTTTGAGAGTTGATTTATTTGACAAGTCTTAGTAATTTATTTCAGACAATTTTTACTCAACAAGAATTTTCATAAATTATATGTGTGAAAAACCAATAACTCTAATTTTGATCAAATACAGATATCTAATCCCTTCAAAACAAAGCATATATTTTGTAGTACAGAATGTCATGAAATTTATTCGGGAGCTTTCCAACTGCTTAACTTAAGAAGAATAATGGCTCATGTTATTTTAAATTTTCTTCTATGAGAATATAACTGTGTCTCCATGGATATAAATACTGCATCTGCTTTTTGTGACTTTCATAAAAACAGGGCACTCTCCTTTCTCCAGAATTCACACATTTTGCAATGCCTTTGACAAAATACTTTTCCAAGCTTAAGAGAAAAGAAAGCAGATGTTGAAAAAGTGATTACAGAGATTTTAACTAACAGGGAGAGTGGAAGACTATTGAGCTATTGGGCTATAGTTTTTTTCTTTCAAACTTTCAGGGTTTTACAATGGTGGCAGCAACTCTGAAAAGCAAGGCTAAAGCCGTCTCAGCTGCCACCATCCAGAAGGTGAGAGCGACACACAGCCATACGGGAAGAGGTTCTCCACATTCTTCCTCTGGTGTAGGTTTTACCTGGGCCAGGTCAAAAGTAAGACATTATTAAGACAATCAAATGCATCCCACTTCCCAAAGTGGTTCTTTGAAAATATTAACTAAATGTTGATAGAGTCAATGAAAAACCCACTGGACAAGGAGAACTAGGCAAGGATACCTCTTGATAGCTACCAAGCAGAACTCAGCTCCAGGAAGGCAGGGAGGGGTTGAGGTGCCCAGTCAGGGCAAAGGCCATGGGAAAGCTCCAGCAGGCCAGCTGGGCAAAGAGGAGGGGAAAGCCGGGCAGGGCTGATGACTTGAAAGTGCTAGATCGGAAGTTGTCTTTTTTTTTTTCACAGCTGCAGGATTAGTTTCAAGGTAGTCAGGGCAGGGGAGGGAGCAGGTAGGAGCCTGTAAAGAGCAAGGCCAGCGGGTTGGATAAGACAAAGGAAAAGAATCTTGGTCAACAGATGGATTGATGGATAGACAGACAAATAAATGTAGATATATAAATAGGTGATAGATATAGATTATAGACAGATGATAGATGATAGATAGATGATAGATAGATAGATAGATAGATGGATGGATAGATAGATAGATAGATATAGGTAGGTAGGTAGGTAGGTAGGTAGATGATAGATAGATAGATAGATAGATAGATAGATAGATAGATAGATAGAT
>JAKSZT010010858.1:24940481-25002389 GCA_026826555.1 Tolypeutes matacus | reverse complement strand
GATAGATAGATAGATAGATAGATAGATAGATAGATAGATAGATAGATAGATATAGATAGGTAGGTAGGTAGGTAGGTAGGTAGATAGATAGATAGATAGATAGATAGATAGATAGATAGATGATAGATATAAAGTCTAGGCTTTTATTCCTTGAAAGGAAGGTGCAGTTTAGATATAAGATGATTATCTCAGAATTTGCTGTTTTGTGAGTTGATCACTGTAGCTGAGAAAATTCCTTTATGCTTCCTGGTGATTAGTAATAACAACTCTTCCACTCTCCAGAACGTTGATTAACCCACAGAACCCCCTGGCGTTTATTACCTTCACTTTGTAGCTGAAGACAAGACAGAGGCCAGGTTACTACAATACCTGAGACCTGTGCCTCGCCCCAGGCCTCATTATGTGGGCACAGAACTCCTCACAAAGATGTGAAAGATAATTGCACCGCTTTTATCTGAAGTACGTGCTACTGTTAAAATTACCTAAATATTTATCATAAATAAGCCATAAGGCGGCTCAGGTGTTCTCTATATTTCTGTTGTGATTCTTGTCAGATGCAGGTACTTTTTCCGTTGTTTTTCCCGCAAGAAAACCTTAGCAGGCTTGCAAATGACTGCGGAAACTCGACTTCTGTTTTGTGAAAGTGTAAGGACGAGATAAAGCCCTGTTGACCAAGTCCCCTGAGAATCCTATGAAAGGGGGAGCAAACGCTTGTCCCCAGACCACGGGTGGCCCTGGCCCCTGCACCGCCGCCCAGCTGTGTCTGCCACTGACTCCATCTGCAGACCATCCTCCCTCTGAATCCCAGTGCTCAGAGCAGCGCAGGAGCTGTCAACTCCACTTTGTAATTGCTGAAGAACAGCGTCTTCTGTGTGCCTGCCGGTGAGTGGGGCCCTACTTCAATTTGGGGGCTTTATCAGGAAGTGTTCTTTATTAAAGATTTTCTTTGGCTTTTGTATTTTGATCTCCAGAGAAGTAAAACAGGGAAATCCACGCGTGGATGGATACCTTGGACTGTAGGCAAGTTCAGTGTAGCAGGCGAATGGGCGAACTCTGGGTTTAAAGTCCAGCTCTGGCATGTTCCAGCTGTGAAACCTCAGGAAAGCTACCTAAACTGTCTGTACTTCAGATGCCATCCATTAAATAGAGATAATCAGTCCCTCTCCCCAAGTGTTGTGAGAAGAAAAGGCATTTGGAACCATGCTGAATCTATAGGTAATGCTTTTCAAAAAGAAGAAACACTTTAAAAAGTTATATTAACCCCTTGTAACTCACTCCCTAGGTTTTTAATGAGTGGCTTTAACTCAATAATAATCTTCTGATCTTCCTCCTCTGAAAATCATGATTCTTGGTTTGTCTTTGTTTCCTAGGGCCTCCTGAATAAATTACCGTAAACTGGGTGGCTTAAAACCACGCGACCGCCTTGTCTCACCGGGATGGAAGCCAGAAGCCCAAAACGAAGGGGTCGGCAGGGCCGGGAGGGAAGAATCCGCCCTCACCCCTTGTGGTTTGCCAGCCATCTGTGGAGTCCTTGCCTTGCAGCTGCAGCACTTCCGTCTCTGCCCCGTGGCCACGTGGCCTTCTCCCTGGGCCCTCCTCTCCGTGTGACAACACCAGCATACTGGATTAAGGGCCAGCTCAACTCGGCATGACTAATCTTAACTAATCACCTCTTCAGGGACCCTGTTTCCAAACTAGGGGTCAGGACTTGAAAGTGTCTTTTGGGGGGACACAGCTCAATCCATAACTGTTCTAAATTTAGGTTTTTATCTGTGTGTCGATTTTTGTTCACATTTCCCTATTTTCCCATATTTGGAAACCTTCTGTCTTCTCAGGTAGAGTGAAGGGCACAGTGCCTAGAGATTAGTCCTGTGTACCTGTGCTAGCACCGGATACACTTTCCTCAGTTAGAAACCCGCCCTCTTGGCCACCATCCCGCCCTTGGAATGGCTGTCTTGAGACTATGATACTCCTTCTAATGCTAGTTAAATATTTGGCTGGCAAAGGCAGACAAAACAGATAAAGTAATTTGTTTCTATCTTAAATTTGGGAATCCACTGAAAGAACAGTTCTAAGATGTTCACCTGCTGTGTTCTAGGACCCCTGGACATTGATCTGTTTTCTGCATTAAATGAGGCTATTGCTTTGCCTCTCCAGGAGCTCCCTCTGTTTGGAAATCTTGTCTTCAGTAGAAGTGGGTGGTGGCTCGTGTGCATTCTTCTTCGGTGGCAGCCCTGCCACTGTGCGTCCACTGCAGCAAGGGTTCCCAGGTCTGTGCTGCTCATCGCCCCACCACGCCCTCCCCAGAAGCGTGACTCCGCTTTTTCTCCATGTGGTCAGCTCACCTCTAACGATATTTGACATTCTTTGCTAAGTAAATTTCAAGTAGTAATTTGAAGCACCCATGGGGGGTATCCCTGTTGCCTACTCACTGAAAACACTGTCATTAGCCACAGAAGCAGTGTCAGAACACACTGCCTTCATCTAGCTCAATGTGCCTTGTATATGCATAAAAAGCAAGCATCTGTGGGAACGAAGAATTCAGAAATTCAGGATCTAATGAAAAAGGATGACCATATTTCTGCATGTGAAACTTCGAAATAGACATAGGTTTTGGGTTATAATTGACGTTCTATGGTAGAAGACATAACATCTCCCATTCCTCTCCCACATTCTGTAGGTAAGATGGGCTTCCCTGGTAATTGAACAGAGGAGCATAGAAAGGGTTGGCATAAATGTCTTTAAAGAGAAAAAAACAACAGAGCACCTGGAAATAAAGTTTCTATGTGCAGGCAATGGTACAGAAGGAACTCTAAGAGGAACAAGGTATCAAGCATGGATTAATGGTGTGATACATAAAATTCCAGAGGACCTTGAGGATTCTAGGTAAGATGAGACGGAACTTTAGACATGTCATTCCTAAGGCAGGAAGTCTGGATTTGATCCAACCTGGTTGTGATAGATTGAATTATATACCCCAACATAGACATGTTCTTAATCTTAATCTGCATTCTTGTGAGTGTGAACTCTCTTGTAAGAAGGACCTTTTGAAAATATTTTTGGTTGATGTGCAGCCAGATTGAATCATCCTGTGCCCTATCAGTGCCAGCTGCTCTCTTAATCTGTATTACTGGAGCCTTATAAAGAGAGGAAATTCAGACACACTCAGTCAGTAGAAGCCAGAATCCACAAGAAGCCAGAAGACATAGAGGCCAGAAGCCAGAGAAAGCCATGAAAGGAAGGAATGAAGCAGAGCTCCAGCCAACAGAGGATACTACGGCCCCAGAGAGAGCGTGGTCTTGCCAACACCTTGATTTTGAACTTCTAGTCTTCAAAATCTGGCGCCAATAAATGCCCATGGTTAAGCCAACCCATTGTGTGGTATTTGTTATAGCAGCTCTGACAAACTAAGACACTGGCCCTGAACTTCCAGAATTTATCAAAAACAGGAATTTGGTGATGAGCTGATTTCCTGAGAAACCATGAAGATCATATGAAGAATTCCCAATATTTTCTTTTTCATTTGGATTCTGTTTCATTACTCCGTCATGTCATTCTTTCATTAATTTATCCACAAAATCTTTATTGAGTCCCCTATGTCCCAACTCTGTGTCAGACCCTGAGCCAAACGCTGATAACACAGTAGCTGAGATGAGATTTTATTGATCGGTTATATAATGGAGAAGTGAATTCCATTATGTTAAGCCCCTGAGAACTGGAAGTTGTTCATTACATTAGAGACATTCTGCTGATAGCACAAATATACTGCATCACAAAGATATGAGATTTATTCATATGTAAATGCTGGATGGATCTTTTCTGACCTTTATATGATGTATAATTATATATAACTATATATTATTACATTACATACATATTATACATTATTGTGTTATGCCCATTATATATAATTATATATTTACATGTTATACTATATATTTATAAACTGTGTATGATTCTTATCTAATTTTCCTGGAAGAGAAATCCATTAGAGGTATTCTAGATTCTAACTCTGACTTTGCCTATTCTAATTATTTCTTGTCAGTGAGGTCATACAATATTTGTCCTTTTGTGCCTGGCTTATTTCACTCAACATGATGTCTTCAAGGTTCATCCTTGTATCAAGACTTCATTTCTTTTTACGGCTGAATAATATTCCATTGTATATATAAACCATATTTTATTTATCCATTCATTGGTTGATAGACACTTGGGTTGTTTCCATCTTTTGGCAATTATGAATAATGCCACTATGAACCTCAATGTGCAAATATCTCTTCGAGTCCCTGCTTTCATATATTTGGGGTATATACCTAGTACTAGGATTGCTGGGATATATGGTAATTCTATACTTAGTTTTCTGAGGAACTGAGAAACTATCTTCCTCAGCAGCTGCACCATTTTTACCTTGCCACCAGCAAAGAACTAACGAGGGTTCTTATATCTCCACAACCTCTCCAACACTTGTTATTTTCCATTTTTTAAATAGCAGTAGCCATTCTAATAGGATTGAAATGGTATCTCATTGTGGTTTTGATTTGCATTTCCCTAATGGCTAATGGTGTTGAGGATATTTCCACATGCTTTCTGGCCATTTGTATATCTCTTCGGAGATATTTATACAAAAAGAGTGACTATTGATGTAGTTTGGAATGAAGCAGCATCCTGTGCCCTATCAGTGCCAGCTGATCTCTGGTCACTGTGTCAAGTAGCTTTCCTAACCCTGCTCACGGATTTTGATCCACTATTTCCTTCTGGCCCTTGTGTGCCTGGCAACCAGACAGTGCCTTGTCTCTCTTGTGCCATGCATGTTTTCTGCGCAGGGCTTCTCTGCCACTACCATGCAGCTTGTCCAGGTGAGGTGAAGTCTTGATCCTGGAAGTGCCAGAGAGTCAACAGGGCAAGCTCTGGCCAGTGGCATTGGTTTCATATTTGATGACTTTCAAATTTATCAGTTTATCCATGAGTTTTATTTGTTGAAAGTTTAAGATTTCTACGGTTACTGTCAAATTGCAGCCATATGTCAAAACCAAAACAATTATGAGTGTACAAATATGTTTTCTGGTTAAATTTAACACTTTAATATTTATTTTTAAATAAATTTAATAAAATTAAAACACGTTTTTACTTAGGATTCACTGTGAAGTGTAGTTTCATGGATTTCTTTTATTCTATACTGTTGCCATATATACAATCTAACAGTTTCCCTTTTAATCCCATTTAGATATATATGTTTCAGTGCTGATAATAAAGAAAACACACACACATTTTAGTTTTCTTAGCAATAAACTTCTACAACATAAGTGAAAAAATAGACTATTCCACTAGACATAGTAAAAGTGTTTCTATTGCCATTACAACAAGGATACTAGGTGATTATGTAGAGATTTTATAATTCAACCCTCTCTTCATTTTTCTTATTTTACTATGATAGTCTTGTACAGTTAAATACAAGCAGAATATATTACTTTAAAGAGTAAATATGATTAATGGTGAAAATTCAGAAACTCTATGTTAAATGGTTAAAAAATGGAGATTAAATTGAAGTGATCAAATTGAAACATGAAGTTTTTACTTAAAGATAAAAACAGTGAAATAGAATAGATTGAAACTTAAACTGTGTTGCTGAACTATTGTGCACTGAAGGTCTAATAGTTTTCAATGGCTCTGTTATATATTTTGTTAAAGTAGAAAGTCTAAATAGCTCTAATGGGGAGAATTTGCATCAATGTGATCGTTCATGGATAGCCGTTGTAAATGTAATTTGGTCCAAATACATTTAAAATGTATTTTAAAGATATTTTGACATTTTTTCATAAAGTTGAAAATTGTATAGCCTATTATCCAGCAATCACTATCAGAGAGAAACTTAGCTCATCTGTACCAGGAGATAAGAATATTCTAATGTAGCTGTTTATAAGAGCAAACCTACAACAACCCAGAAACAAGTAAATAGTGTGATACAGTCACACCATGGAGTAGTACATTCACTCCAGCTACAAGAGTGTGAATTGAGGAAAGCTAAAGGCAAAGATTGTTCTTGGGATTGTTTTTCCAGATGAATTTATAATTACATTGTTAAGATAATAAGGAGCACCTGGGGAAAAAAATTAATCAAAATTCATTGGCTTTATATTTTAACTAGAAAATGAACGCTATTGTTCTCATTTTACTTGTTTCTGCCCCAAATTAAAGGATCACCTGTCCCTCTATGTACAGCTTTAAGATACCTATCTTTTCTACCACAGGGGTGTTAGTATATAGAGAATGCTTGTGGCTTTTAAATTCTAAAATTAAAATAGTTATGATAGATTATTATTAATTGGTTAGGCATATGTTAAAGTGGTCAGGACTGGCTTATCAATGCCCAGAGAAAGAAATTAGTTTTATTATTTTCAGATCACAAAATAGAGGTCAGTCCAACCAGGCAGCTGCTCTATATTTTTATATATTGTTGGTATTTCTTTGCTTTTTTATTTTCTCTTCCTCTATTTGATTTTAGAAATATGGGGGTAATTTATGTTGGGGGGAAATCATTTTTTTCACATGATGACCGTAGAATAATCCACATCTCAAATCTCAATAAAGGTAAGAGGTTGCTCCTGGGGTGCAATTAGTACAGCAGACAATTCTTGAGTCTCTGCAACTGGCTGTATATTCACATTTTCCAGCAGCAGAAGTACCTGGAGCCCTTCATGCACCTTGCCGCGTGATCTGTCCAATTAGCTAAATTCCCTTTGTGATAAGGGAGTGGGCATGATTGGAAATGCTTGACTAGTCACCAATAGAGAAATTTCATATAAAAAAGCAGCAGGTGGATGGCTTGGCATAATCATTGGAACAGGTTACCATCTATGCTACTCATTATATTTTAATATAATTTCCTCTTAATGAAAAATACAGAAGGTACTCATTTTAACATGTTTTTTTTTTTCCCTTTAGATTGAGGTAGTTATGCTTGTGCCTTGTATTATTTGTATCTTTAAGTCATGTTTTTAATTTATTTATCTTGGACCCTGAGCATAGACTCTTTGTTCTTGTGAGTTCATTTTTTCTGTGTAGGTTTAATGAGCTGTGTGTTAATGGGGTCTCACAGTCAAGACATCCATGCACTGCCTTGAACAGCTAGGGGTAAAAGTGGAAAATAATTAGGGTCTATTTTAGGTCTCAAAGTCTTTCAATGACACTAAGAAGAGAGGAGAGCAGACACAGAATAATGAGAACAGGGTTTTGCTGAGCAGGGACTTAATTAATTGACCCCAAACTCATCTGAACAGAATGGAGAATGGACTCAAGATGAAAAGAATACGCTTATACTCACCTGCAGATATTTTAATTAAGTTTATTTCTATTGTAAATTTGCTTAATCCTTGTAAAGAGCTAATTGAGCTGATTTTAATGGAGATGCTCGTACATCTGAAGGGACACACACAATCATTTACTCCTTTTAATCAATTCATTCATTTATTCCACTAAATGTATAATTGACAATGAAGGCATGACGTATAATGCATAAAATAAATTGGAGGGCAAAGACTTGACAATAAATATTTTTCCTGCAATATCATCAGCTTCTTGTCTCATGCTTTGCCAAGATGCCCTAAATGTGACTTTCAGTCAAGCTTATTTATTAATTAAATATATTTGTGCTGTGACTCCTTAAAGTAATACTTTTCCTGTTAGGATTATAGACTAGCAGTCAGATTCATAGCTCTGTGTATATTCAAATAGTTCTGAGCAATTCAGTGATTTATAAATAGTGCTCTGTTAATTCCAAAGAGGAGAACACATTAAACAGGATATGAGCATTACTTGGAGGGTTGCAGCTGTGTTTGCAGATTCTTCTAAGCAATGACCCTGTGAATAGGTGACAGGCTAGGACAGTTCCAATGTGAAAAGATAAGGAATATGTCACTTTTCATGATGACAGGAGCTCTTCTCTGTCTTTCTTCATCTCAGCTCCTGACCTAGACAATTTGTCCACCCTCCTAGTGGGTAGATCTCTTTGTTAAGACTATGTTGACACAAAACACAGTTTAAGGAGTGTAGCAATGTGCGGCAGCCTGGCCCTCAATGAACGGCACAGTGGTAAGGGTGGACAGCCTCGGCGAGAAGAGAAGGAGAATGAACCAAAGGCTGAGAGACACAGGTGATCATATACGGCTCGATTTTTCAAATATGTCACTTTGAGGAAGCCTCCATTTCTCAACTGTAAAATGAATTTTATCAGTCTCATTTTACAGGATTTTTAGCAGGAAGGACTTATCTTAGAGGACTCCATAAATTAAGTTAATATTAATTTTAATTAGATTACATCAAATATTCCCTGAAGTCCTATCTCAGGATTCTGCAATTTATGCTTTCGTTCGTTTCTCCCGCAGTCCCATGGGTTGACTCTCAACCATGCATAACTCTGGGGAGGCAGAAATGTGCCTGTGGGACTCATGTGGGTGTGTGTATGTGCACATGAGTGTGTGTTGCACGTGAGTGTGTGTTTGTGTGTGTGTTGGAGTTTGAGTGGGCCAGACCTGGAGCAAGACACTGCCATTCCCCACTCCACTTCCACCACTGAGATTATTATAGAGGTACATGCAGTTGTAAGAAATAATAGAGAGTTCCTTTATACCTTTTACCCAATTTCCCCCAAGGTAACAGCTTGAAAAACTATGGTACAATATCACAACCAGGAGGCTGACATTGCTACACTCAAGATACAGAACACTTCCATTACCACAAGGGTCCCTCATGTTGCCCTTTTATAGCAATACCCACCTCCCTCCTGCCCTGACCCCCTCACTGAGTCTTGGAACAATTAACCTGTTCCATTCCTATAATTTGGCCATTTCAAAAGTATTAAATAAGTGGAAACATACAGTACAGATTTTTGTTTTTACTTTTTTTGCTCAATGTAATATTCTGAAGATTGAACAGTTGATTATTTCTATTGCTGTCTACTATTCCGCTGTGTGATGGTTAAGCTAATGTGTCAACTCGGCCAGGTAATTATGTCCAGGTGTTTGGTTAAGCAAACTCTGGGCTAATTGTAATGCAAGAGCATTTATGGACTTTGGTCACCAGTCAGTTTATTGTGTGGAAGGCTGATTACATCTGCATCAATCATCAGCAATGGGTGATGCTTTATCCAATCAGTCGAATGCCTTAAAAGGGGAAGTGATTTCAACATTCAGAGAGAATTTCCCAGCTCATCGTTGGACAGCCAACTTCTCCCAGAAACTCATCCAGGACCTTCGTTGGACTTTCATCAGAGCCCCTAGTTTGCAGCCTGCCTGCAGAACCTGGAATTGTGCATCCCCACGGTCACGTGAGAGACTCTTATAAAATCTCATATTATCTCCTGTTGATTCTGCTTCCCTAGAGAACCCTGACTAATACATATGGTATGGATATACTACAGCTCAACATACATCCTTTGAAGGGTAACTGGGTTGTTTCCAGTTTGGGGTATTATGAATAAAATTGTTATAAATATTCACATATAGGTTTGTTTTTTTTTTTGCACTTATAGAATAAGATGTAATTTTGTATTTAAAATATTATCATTGGCTAATATGCAATGGATTTTTATTAAATTGGCAATAAAACAAAACCTTAATTTTCCAAAATTAATTTTAAAAGCACTGAAAACACATACATATTAAAATTATAAGATAAAAGGCACACAGGAACCTGTATATCAAACCAGAATGTATTAGGATATTGATTATATCTAAATAATTATTTTTCTTTTTCCTTCTGTAGGTGAAGGTGATTTAATAGACTTGACCACAGTTTCTTTAGAATCTCCAAAGGCATTGTTGGCGGAGGCCTGACCAGGAGGCAGATGGAGCATCTTCTCACTTTTCAAAGTCTCTTCAGATCCTTGACTAACAACAGGATTTGTTTGGGCACTTTTTAACACACAGCCTGATCCAAAAAGTTCTTCCATTAGACTGCTTTTCTTATCTCTGAAATTTGTTTCTCTGGCTTTTGTTCTGGAAGACTTAGCAAAAGAGGGCTCGTACCTGTCGTCTGAAGGCTCCGCCTTCAGCTCCTCCAGGCTGGCACGCTGTTTGCTTGTACTGTGGTGGCCTCTCATGGTCCCTGCATGGGCTGGTCCACCCGAAGTAGGAAGCCCATGATGCAAGTTCTCAATCGCTTCTGTGAACAAATAATGCTTCCTTTGTCTAAAGGGCATTTTGATATCGGGAACAGCAGATTTGTCTTGTATCTCATCCATGTCCTTTATTTGTATACTTCTTTTAAAAGTTTTCTTTTGCTATGTCATCTTCTGGATTGCTTTCCTTTTCGGGATGAATTACTTGAATTGTTTTTGATGGCAGTTCTTGTTCTTTCATTAAAGTGATTTTCTTTTCTTGACCTTCTTTTTTCTCTCTTTGTCTTCCAATATTCTCCAGAGGTGCTTGAACTTCAAGATGTACCACTTCTTTGGATAAATCTTCATACTTTCTCTTAGAATCTTCTTGGCTTGGTGGTTTACTGATACAGTGAGAAACTTCACTGTTTATGTCCGCTGTTTTTTCTTTATGACCAATGTTTCTTGTTGTCTTTTTAACCTTAGTTGTCAAAGATGTCGGCTTGCGATTTTTGGGTTTCCTGGTGTGTCAGACTCATACGTGGAAAATTTTTCCAGTCTGCTTGAACTGATTTTGTTGAAGAAACTTTTGGATAGTCTTCTTTATCATGTAGATTCTTAAGTATTCGATTAGTATAGATGTTTTTAATTTCGAGTTCCCGGTCTTTCTCCTTAAGTTTTTGTTGAAGATGTTTTACTTCCATTTGCAGAGCCTTTGTAGCTGTCTGAGCTGCTAAAGTCTTCCGATTCTCAATTGTCAACTGCCGCCTAAAGGCTTTACTATTCATCCTCAGTTGTTTTTCCAAGCTCTGTATTCTTTTGTCATTTGCCTCCATTTTTGTCGTAAGAATAGACAATCTTTGAGTAAGTTCTTCCCTCTCTGCAAGATTTTTGTCTTCAGAAAGTTTCTGCAGTGCCTGCAAGGCATCTTTAGTCCTCAACAACTCACTGTCGGCCTCTCTAAGTTTCCTAGATACAACTCTTTCCTTTTCTTGGGACTTCCTAAGTTGCTGCCTTAAATTTTTCACTTCATTCTGATGTTTAACCATTATTTGAGGTAGATTATTTTGTGAATTCTCGTATTTTCCTATAGCTTTCAAGTGCCTAAACTGAAGTTGTTTCAAAATTTGGTTTTCTATGACGGTGGTTTCCAATTTACGACGTATATCAGCTAATTCATTTTTTAGTTCTTTAATCTTATGAAGCCTTGCTGACATTATGCGATGAGCCATAGCATCTCTTCTTTGAGTAATCATATTGATTTGAGAATTAAAGAATGATGCATTCCAGTTGTGCTTTTTTTCAGCTGCAATTTCCTTATGGCCAGTCTTGGAGACCATCCTCTTGGGGTGCTGAGACAGGGATTTACATTTCATTGGAGATTCAAACCTTTGTTCTTCAGTTGAGACGAAAGGCAAGAAGCCAGTGAAATCCAAGTATGGCGATACTCTTTAGGCTGGATGATTTTTGAAACATATTTTTTCTTCTCTTCCTTCTTTTCTTTTACCACAGGTTGCGCCAGATAATTCCTATTATCAGCTGTTTCTGAACATTCAGAGAGAAAGTCCTCTGAATAATCATAGTGAGAGCTTAGACTTGGGCAGGAACCCTGAGATCTGCTGTAATCAACACTCCCATCAGAAGCGTTACTGCTCCCGGGACCTTCACGGGCAGCTGCACTCCTCCGCATTCTGCAGACTGCCTATTGTTTTCTAATGGCACAATGGGGAAATGTTCATCTACATTTGGTTTTGTTGTATCAGTCAAAGACATAGTCAACAACCTATTGTTCTTTATCAAACTTCCCTAAAATGTCTGAAGATCAATTGTTCTGGGTGGAGGGCTCTTCACACTGTGTTATTTATGCAATTTTTCAGGGTAGTCTTTTTGACATGTTTTGGTCTCTTTTTAAAGAAAGAACATATTTCAAAAAACCTTTTTTTTTTTTTTAAAGATTTTATTTATTTATTCATTTATCCCCCCCTTGCTGCTTGTGCTCGCTGGGTCAGCTAACCACTTCGTGCAGATGGGCTTGCCTTCACCAGGAGGCCCCGGGAACCGAACGCAGGGCCTCCCATATGGTAAACGGGAGCCCTACTGATTGAGCCACAGCCCAGCCGCTTCCTGCTCGCTGCTGCTCGGCGGGCAGCTCCAACCCCGCGGCTCGGGGGCGCGTCGTGTCGCCATGGGAACCGGCGCGCAGGGCCTCACGTACAGGTTTTTGTGTAAGAACAAATGTTTTAATATCTTTGAGATAAACACCAAGGAGTGCAATTGCTGGCCTGTAAGGTAGTTGAGTGCTAATTGTTTCTATTTTGTTTTGTTTTAGTTTTCCAGAGTGTCTGCACCAATTTACATTTCTACCAGCAATTTGTGATGATCCGGTTCCTATATGTTCTCACCAGCATTTGGTGTTTTCACTATTTTTCATTTTATCACTCTGGTGGTTGAGATCAGATAGGTATGATCAGGCAGGTGGTGATGTGTGATTTCAGTTAGTATTTCCTTAATGGCTAATGGTGCTGAACATGTGTTTGCATGCTTCTTTGCCATCTGTATATTCTCTTGGGTGAAATCTCTCTCAATATTTATTGAACACTCTGACAGTTTGAAGTTTTTATCAATCCCCAAAAGAAAGAGATGATGTTTTTGAACTAATCCCTTCCTGTGGGTATGGGACCTTTTGATTTGACTAAGTCAGTGAGGTATGAACCAGCTTGGGTCTCTGCCCTCTTGCTGGGTCTGATATAAATGGAGACATAGAGAGAGGCACACAGAAAAAAAGGGAGCAGCCATATTTGATAGTCCAAGTGAGAGAAAGGACTCCAGGTTTGCCCACAGCTGAGCTCAAGGAGAGAAGCCCCAAGAGGCTCATGTTGCTGAGTCCCAGGGAGAGATGTCTGATTGGCCACAGCCAAATTCAAGGAAAATGAGACCAGCAGACCCACGTCTTGCCTGATCGCCACGTGGCAGGACAACAGGATCACCAATAGCTGACTTTGGTGAGAAAGCATCTCTGATGGTGCCTTGATTTGGACATTTCACAGCCTTGGAACTGTAAGATTTTCCCCTAATAAAATTCCCATTATAAAAGCCAACCTATTTCTGGTACTTTGCATCAGCAGCCCTGTAGCAAAACAAGACACTCATCACAAACCTCCAGTCAAGAGATTAAGAAAACCAGCCTACAAAAACATTGAGAATGAGAGAATAAAACAGACAAAATTTGGAAGTGTGAAAAGAAATGGATAAGGAGCTTGAGGAAGTGAAATCTTATCCTCATGGTGAATCCACAAGAGATTCTACAAATACATCAGAAATTGCCGCCCTCAGCTTTCTCAGGGAGTGGGATGAAGGAGTGCACATTGGACTTTTCAATCAACTCAGTAAGGCTGGCACTCTTTCTCCCAGAACCTTTTATCCTGCATAGCTCTGAGTTATAGTTGGTCAACAGAGATATATTCCTAGACTTAGGGAGTCAGAAGTGAATCATGATAGCTTTACACCCAAGGGAATGGATTAGCTCTACGGACATGATTTTCTGGGATCCAAAAAAGCCTCAAACTAATACATTTCCTTTAAACAATCAATTATCTTTTAAAAAACTTAAAGATGTAAATAAAAATGGTTTTTTACTTACCATTTTTTACTCTACTTTTTCTTTTGTGTAAATACAAATTGCCACTTGGAGTAATTGTTATTCTCCTTGAAGAATTTCTTTTAAGACTTCTTGTGGTGCAGGTCTATTGGAAAATAAATTTCACTATTTTTAAAAAAGATGTTTTGGGAAACAGCTGTGGCTCAATCAGTAGGGCTCCCGTTTACCATATGGGAGGCCCCGGGTTCGGTTCCCGGGGCTTCCTGGTGAGGGCAGGCCCGCCCGCATGGCGTGGTTAGCTGACCCAGTGAGCACAAGCAGCAAGGGGGGGATAAATGAATAAATAAAATCTTTAAAAAAAAAAAAAAATGTTTTGCTGGGTATAGCTCTCACATTGATGGCTTTACATTTTTTCAACTTTTTAAAACTGTCATTCTATTTACTTCTGGCTTGCATAGTTTCTGATGAGAATTAGAAGATAATTTTCTCTTTTTTTCCTCCGCACATAATATGTACTTTCTCCTTCTGGTTACTTCTAGATTTTCTTTTATTTTTATCACTAATTTCCATTAATTGACTGTGATGTGTTCTGTTGCAATTTTATTTTTTATTATACTGTTCAGGGAGTGTTGAGCTTTGTGGATCCTATGTCTTTAGAGTGCTCATCAAATTATAAAATTGTTGGCTAGTATCTCTCAATTATATTTTCTCTGCCTTTCCAACATCTTCTTTTTGGACTTTAATTACAATATCAAGTAACTTAATATTGTGTTCACTGAGGCTCCATTGATTTTTTTTTTCAGTCTTTTTTGCCTGTATGGTCTTCAGTTTGAATAGTTTCAATTGTTCTATCTTCGATTACTATTACCTCATATTTAGTATCTAATTTGACATTTCTATCAATCAGCACATTTTTATTTCAGATACTAAGTTGTTAAAGTTTAATTTCTTTCTATTTTTAATCCTTCAATTTCTCCAATCATTTTGTTCATCTTTTCATTTAATTCTTTGGGTATATTTACAATTGCTCTTTTAAAGTATTTGCTAAATTCGTCATCTTTGAATTTTCTGTACCTTTTACTATTCACAATTATTTCTCCTGGTTATGGTTAATAGATTTTTTTTTTCTTCACATGTCTAATAATGTTTAATTGTATATGGACAGTGCCAATATTATGTTGTCAAATGCTGAGAGTTTGTTGTTTGCCTTTAAAGCATATTGCACTTTGTTCTATCATTCAGTTAAATTACGTGAGGATGAGCTTGGTGCTTTTGAGAAATGGTTTTAAGCTTTGCTAGTTTTTAGTTTTACAGTAGCTTCTACTGTATACTATTTTAATCCTGAAATTTAGACATGGCACTTGGGAGGCCTCTACTGAATGCACGATTATTCAATGGGCACTCGCAAATCTGACTTGCCAAGACTCAGACAACTCCCAGTTCTGTGTGAGCTTGGGAATAGTCCAGTTCACAGATCTTTCTTTTGCCCAGCCTTGTGCAGTTTCACCTATTTATGTGAGTCTTAGAATAACAGCAACATACTCAATGGTAAGTTTATGCAGACTGCTAGATACTTACATCTTGATTTCTGCCCCCTTGTCTTATTATTTCAATCTTCTTCTAATTATTACTTGTTCTAACAATTTAAAAAAGTAACACTTAATACCCAAGGATTGTGGATAAGAGTCAGCATAGTCAGGTGATGGTGCCAGTTATTTGTTCACACAAGCCCTGATGTAATTGTTACTTGTGAAGATATTTTGTGGACTTAAATCATGAGCAGTTGATTGCACCTATGACTGATAACATCTACATTCAATTGAGGAGATTGCCTTCAACAATGAGAGAGGCCTCATCCAATCAGCCTTAAAAGAGGAAGTGATGAATTCAGAAGAGATAATTTTCATCTCTACCTCAGCCAGCCACCTTCTCCTAGAAAATTTATTGAAAAACCTTTATTGGCAGTCCAAGATTGTAGCCTGCCTTACAAGATTTAAAATTGTGCATACCCACAGTCGTGTGAGACAATTTCATAGAATCTCATAATATTCACAGATATTCCTGTGCGTTCTCTTTTCCTAGAGATCTGTGACTAATGCAGGGCCTTTCCCCTTCCTGGTTAGGGAAGATCTAATGTTGGATCCCTGATTCCAGACCTCAGTGTACTTTTTAACTTAAACTCGAGATACTTTAAATTTGGAGTTATTTTCTTTTAAATTAAGACTGCAATTTTGGAAACCTGGTCTACTTAAGAAAACCCACTCATTGAATACCTGGGTGAAGAAATTTTCTCAGATCCATGTTTCCCTCCATGGGATTCTTCAAACGGAGCAAGCCATCCAAAATATTTATATTTCTAGAGGGAACTTTTAGTTATAGCATCAGAGACATTGAAAATGCACAACTGTAAGTATGTAGTGTAGCAGTATTAGTGACCCGAACTGAATGGCTCCAAGTATTCATTTCATTCAGGGAGCACTTGTGACCTTTAAATAGGAAAGCTTGTTCTAGTTACAGCAATCTAGAGAAATAGAACTGTAAGTAGAAGATACTAAGCCAAAAATAAAGGTACTGGATGTACTGGGCATGCCCAGACCTTGGGATTTGTTCAGTGGGGTTAACTTGGGGGGCTGGGTCCCTGGCTTTGAGGCACCTGCCATCTGTTGACATTATTTTCCTGGTAACTATTACTCTGACCTTCCTGATCCTTTATGCCTTATCAAAGTCTTAAATGTGGAGTTGCAGCTACTTACCTGGGAGATGATATCTCTTTGATTGAAACATTAGGAGGAAAAGGAAAGAGGGATATGATGAGAATGAGATTAACCCTCTACAAGGAATCTAACAAAGGACGGCTGATGGTGATTGGTACAGGCCAACTTCTAACAAAGCTTTTTGTGGAGAGTATGGCCAAAGGTTGATATTGATAAATACAAGAAATGCCACTAACAGATCCTGGAAGGATAAATGCAATAAGAATGAATGCAATAATAATGCCTTATGCCCACTAGCTATCCCCAAAGTCACCAATTCAATACTTCCTTTACGTTTCCACATTCATCCTCTATAATCTCTTTTTGTCTTGCCCAAACTCCTACCCATGTGTGATTTGGATGCTGCCTTAATTCATGAATTGTTAACTGATCAAACAAACTCACGAAAATATCATTATGCCAAGTATTTTATTTTCACACTCTGCTTCTACTTTACAGGATGGGGGCGGATGAAATGGTATATGAAAAGCCCCTTACAAATAGTTGTTTCTATGTCTTAGCTTTAGTCCAACCATCCTACACACTCTGTTCTTTTGTTAAACATTATAAAATTTCATGTAAAGTAAGTTCTCTTCCATCTCAAATCTCCAGTATGTTATCCCAGAGTTAACTATTGTTAAGTGTTTCTTTCACATCTTCCAAAAATTTTCGAGGCCTACTGAAAATCTGTGTGTGTGCTTGTAGCACACTCTACTCCATTCCTGCAAAAGAAAAATATGAAAATCTCATATGTAATTTTTATTAACTATTAGCCACTATCCAAAAAATTAAAAAGCAGGTGAAATTAATTATAAGACTATGTTTTATTTCATCCAGTACATCCAAAATATCATTTCAATTTGTTACAAATATAACGTTTTAACTTTTTATTGTCATGACATTTTTTTAAATGTACTTTTTAATTTTTTATAATAAGATACTTAGATTACATAGATGTTAAATAAAAAAAATAGGTGATTTCCATATGTCCCATTCCTTAGCCCTCCCACATTTTCCCACATTAACAACATGCTTCATTGATGTGGTACATTTGTTACAATTGATGAACATATTTTGGAGCATTGTCACTAAGCGTAAATTATAGTTTACATTGTAGTTTACACTCTCTCCTGCACATTTTTATAAATTACAAGATATATAAATGGCCTGTATCTGTCATTGCAATGTTAAAATTATCAAGTCCCTAAAATGACCCCAAATCACACCTATTTTTCCCCTCAGAACCTCCAGTGGTCACTGTCTCCCCATCAATGATAAAAGTTCATCCACTGCTAGAATCACAATAAGTCCATTGTAGAATAAGAGTAAGTCTACTCTAGTCCATTTTTCATTCCCCAATCCTGAGGATTCTAGGATGGTGATGCCCACTCTGCCTCTAATGGAGAGGGGGCTTAGATTCTATGGGGCATATGGATGCGACTATCTTGCTTGCAGTTGCAGACTCTCTCTGTTCCTTGAGATGGTTGTTGTCCATCATCATCTCCTTGTTAGTTGTCCTGGGTGAGTCCAAAGAACACTAGAATATAGGTGTTGCAAATCTGTTGAGATTCAGGGTCCAACTGGTAGAAGGACAGCCCAAAGATTTAAGTCTCTTGATTACATACCTACCATGTGTAGGGAATCCACAACTGAATCCAACTCTGCACACTGGGAAGCATCAGTTCCATAGTAGGGACCATCACAGGACGCCAAACTCCTGAACTGTCAGCCTTGCCAATAGTATCTGGATGTCTCCAGAGCCCTCAGGAGCCCCATTATTTGAGGCAATATTTATTTTAACAGTCAATGAGATCCTGCTGAGACCTGCATAAGTATAACCTCTGGAATGATTTCCAGACTCACTTTGAAGTTTCTTAGCCATATAAACTCATTTGTCTTTACCCTTTCTCCCTTTTGGTCAAAGTCTTTTTCCAGTTGCATTGCTAGTTGGTTCTTGGTAGTAATCCCTCAGTGCCAGGGAGGCTCATCCCCAGGAGTCATGTCCCACACTGGGGGGAAGGTAATGAATTTTTATGCTGAGTTTCACTTAGAGGCCACATTTGAGAAACAAGGAGGCTCTCAGGATGGAACTCTTAGGCACCCTATAATACTAGGCTAAGTTTCAATTTCAAAAATAAAAATTCATAAGTACAGCTAGCACTACTCAGGGCTTGTCAGTGAACCATCCACTAGTTACTGCTACTCTACTCAGGGGGTTCTTGTTGTCCCATTAGAGAATGTGGAAAAGCCCCCCAGGATGGCAAGTCAATATTCTTTCAGTTATTCTCCACCCACTGTGACAATGCCTCATGAACGCTTGAACAATTCATACTCCTTATAGGCATGCCTCATGTGACCCTACTCCCATGCATCCCCCATCTCTGACACCCCAAACCAATGTTCCTCCCCTGCCACTGTTGTAATTATTTTGTGATCCAAAACATCTTCAAAATTGATGCCAACAAAATAACTGAAAACAATTAAGAAAATTATATAAAAATGATAGTTTTAAAAATAACAGCATGTATCTGAGTGCTCTACCTGGTGCCACCTGAATTATGAGATTTTTCCACCCTGCCTGGTGAGAACATGAACTATTCCCTATCCTTTATGAGCTCTGAGTATTATTCTGCCCATTCCTTTGTTGGTTTTGTCCTTTGTCTGGGGAGTCCTTGAGTAGCTCTGTCATGCACTATGCTCAGCTAAGCCCACTGGGTGACCCCTGCACAGCTCTGTAGCTTGATCTCTCGCTGAGGTTCTCTCTCCCTGGGTAGCTCTCCACATGGCCTGCAATCCCTTGAGCACACTGCCCTGTAAACTCAAGGCACATCCTTGTCCTTGGACTCCCTGTTCCATCTCCTGAACTCAGGGACACTACCAGGATCCATCACAGATAACGCACCTGTGGAGAGGTGACCAACCCAATAGCCCTGCTGTGGTGAAGGCTGGTCTTGCCAACTGTGTGGAAGCTGCCCAGGAGGCCCTAGGATCACATCCAGCATAGGTGCTCAGAGTTCATCCCAGATAGGCTCTAACGCTTGGGAGCAAAACAACATGACCAATGGTCAAATGACTGTTCAAGACCA
Organism: Tolypeutes matacus; assembly: GCA_026826555.1. Taxonomy (NCBI): domain Eukaryota; kingdom Metazoa; phylum Chordata; class Mammalia; order Cingulata; family Chlamyphoridae; genus Tolypeutes; species Tolypeutes matacus. Next base: position 24,982,859 of record JAKSZT010010858.1, on the reverse strand, counting down.
TTAAATTCCTGTCCTTTTGACAGACCAGTGAGGGACAATAGAGAGAAAATAAGAGATGATTGATTGCTACCTGAACAGATAGAAGTCAATTTACTAACACATTGCTTTGAAAATTTTGACAAAGAATGTTATTCTGAATTACTATTGTTAGTTTCAAATTTATTTAAAGCTCTGCTCATATGAAGTCCTCTACAATCAAAACCATTGCTGAGGAAGAAAACATAGAAATTTCTGCTCCTTGCCCATGACCAGTCTGCTGAATGAGTGCTCACTCATTCTAGAGAAGCAGTAAAGTCACTGTATAGGCTTGAGGGCTTCTCGCCATGCTGAGCTTTAAGGTCCCATAAAATGGCAGGACTGGATTAACCGTCAATGATTATATATTCTATGGGGACCACTATTCATTACCCCATGCTCCTCAGCAGTTATTCCTTCCTGATGAGAGGCCAAGCTTGGGGAAAGTGGAGCAGGCCATCACATCCTGAGACTTCCATCAGTCAGCAAGTACATTGTCAATCTTGGACCTAACTTGAGGTCAGACAGCAGCTCAAAAGTACCCTAAGGCCACTCTGGGACCCTGGAGATCCCCCAGGGCACACTTTCACTGGCCCATGGCCCCCACACTCTGTCCTGGAAACCCTTCTCCCTGAGCACTCAGGTGGCTTAACTCCCATTTGACATGGCCATGGGACCCTCCTTGGCCTATGTCCTTGTCCTATGTCCTTGTCCTAAGACCTGGTCCCATTCGTTGTTGCTGGAGATGAGCCTTCCTTCCCTGTTATCCTGAGTCCCTGATGCACATTCCAGACAATGGGCCTGATACCTTCTTTGATGAGCTCAGGTGCTTGCTCTACCCTTTTGATCACCAGAAACTTTCGACCAAACCCGCTTGCCAACTTTCAGCTCCATGGTATCACTACCCACCCCCATCCTGTGATCTACTTTCTGCTAGGAAGGCCAACCATCAATCATGTGTCAGTGTGTGTATCCTCACCTGGTTCTGCACTATATTCCTCACTGTTCCCAAACATGCAGATGCTCTGTTCTCTGGGACACCTCCCTTCCTTCCAGCCTCCATCCTGTCCCAGGAGTGAACATTTGATGCCTGACCAAGGGAGGACCTTGATATAAAAACATTTCTACTGGGAATTGTGATGGTTTCTGCCCATTCTTGTGATTGCCTTGGGCATTGCATTTGGGGCTGACACTTTTGGGTCCAGTGCATCACTCTCCATCACAGATTCCAGCTGATTTTCTTCCAGGTCCCCAAGGAAAGCTCCTCTCCTAAATGACCATCCTCTGTGCACTAGGCACAAGAGTGGCCAACATGAAGGGAGGACTTGAGTGTGGGCTCATTTCCTGGGATGACCCATCTGGGACCATTCATTGTCCTGTAATGGCCTTGCCAGTGGGCAGCTTACACAATTCTAAGACTCTTGTGAAAGATTTGCACAGGACCCTGTGTGTCTCTGCCTCATTAGTTTTGACCAGATCTGATGAAAATTGAGAGATCCCCTTTTAACCTCCAAATCTTAAAGGTGTTTACAGATCTCTTCTTTGATTCCATGCCCCACCCTTCCTTGTAAACACTTCCACATACTCTAGTGAATCCCACTGTAGAGTTCTTAAGTCTGTCTTGTAGCCCTCATGTTGTGTGGATAGAAAGAACATGGCAGGATGGTCCATGCTTAGTGAATCTTAAGGGCTTCATTTTTGAAACCTATCAAAGAGCTTAGGCCTGTGAACACATTAATGCCCACCATAAACTAATAGTCAATTAAAATTTTAAAAAATAAGTTGGAATTTCTCAAATGATAAGATAAATAAACCTAAAAATGTAGAAAGAAGCTTTGCAGCAAGAAAGGAGAAAATGTAGCTCGAGTTTCCTGTCAGAAAAGTCAAAAGGAAAGCTCAGGACACAAACATTATCTAATTAAATGAAGACTACAAATTCACTTGGAGAGAAAAAAAAAGTCTTTCTTGGTACTGAATTACCAAGGGGGGAAGATGCCTCAAAATGTTGAGTGGAGGTGAGATAAAAATTAAAATTGTAGATATCATAAATAAGACTGATGGCTTTTCCTTGCCCAGGCATAAGAATCCAAGTTTCTTTGGGAATCCTGGCATATTCCCAAGAGAGATCCAAGCTCCCACAACAGCCTACTTCCAGGGAGATTCTCTAGGATATGTACCTCAATGAGCACTGGGCCACATTGGGCTTTCACCCCTGAAAAGACTTCCATCTACCTCTTCCCACATGCTCTTGGATGCCCACCTGCCCTCCTTGTCAGGGGAGATCATGTGGACAATTTTCAGGATGTCACAGGGAAGACCTTCACCACCATATTCCATATGGACATATCATGTCAACAAGGCCATAATTTCCTCCTAGACAGACACTGCCAGAAGTAGTAAAGGTGTGTGGGATTGAGTACTTAGCAAGGAGCAGAAGAAGGGAGGGTCCCAGCCACAAAGAGGTGAATAAGACAGCAGATACCTGTTCCTGCTGTGAGCCCTGTTTTGGGCACCAATCCCTGTTCCCTGACATTCCAGTTTATCTCTTAATCTTTTTGAGCTGCAATGTCCCTGACTGTCAGAAAATGATAAAGCCTCCCTGTCCCAGCTCGACTCTTGGCCAGGACCTAAGATACTCCATATGCTGTAAGCAGGGCACAGTGTATGAGAATCTAAGGAGAAAGAAGCAGATCAGTGGTTCTCAGCATGCAAATGAGGTAAGAATGGAGAGTGACTGTTGAGTAGGGTAAGGTTCCAGTTTTGGGTGAAGACAGGTTCTGGACCAGACAACGATGACAGTTGCTCAATATTAAATAAACCTAAGACACTGATATGCACACTACAACACAGTAATAATAGATATTAATTTAAAATGTATTTAAAAAGAAAAAATAAATGTAACCATGAAAAATATAAAAAACAATGAAAAATGTTACACAGAGGAATAAAATGGCCTTCTCAGGAGGGGGAAAGGAAGGCTTTTTTTCTTGGGCAGGCACAAGATGGAGAAGTAAGTCTAAGCCCTCATTGACTGCTAGGGCTCTCTCCAGCTCTTCAGATAGCTCTCCTGAGAACAGTGATGCTGGACGGGAATTGTGTTGTATCAAGCTCAATACCTGGCCATGGTGGTATCTGTACTACCATCTCTGGAGCAGACACCAAATGCATGCTGAGGGCTAGAATCCCATGAATGCACCATGAAGTTTGTTCAAACAGTAAAGCTGGTCCAAAATCCTTAGTTGGAAGGGGCTCCAGATCTTCATGTGCTGATGATGGAGCAGGAGCAGAGCCTCGGAGAGAGACACGCGATGGAGGTGGCAATGGGGCTAGAAAAGAAGGGTTCCCCACCATAACAGCCTTTTGAGGTGCCTTTTCAAAAGCAGAAAATAGCCCCAAGCCTTTTATATGCAAAAAACCCACACCTACCATACCCAAACAGGAAACTTTGTTGGGTAGTGGTCTAACTGTTGTCCCTTCTGAAGATCCTCTTACTCCTGGACAACCCCAGCCTTGAAGATCCTACCTTAGTTAACTACCTCTGCCATCTACTCAGGCTAACAGGCACCCACTCTCAGGTACTCTTCCGTTCTGCATTGGACTCCCTGGACTGTGGAAACTGAAGGTGGGCATGGGCAGGATAGGACCTCCAATGAAATGTGAAGTCCATAAATGTCATATTCATGGAAGCCATTAGGCCCTTGAGGATCAGAGAGCCCTGGCACTGATAGAAGTCTCCACTGGGATGGTCACCCAGGTTTGGAATATAGAATTGAAGACACTGTTGAAGAAGTGGAGACAGCAGATCAAATGGGCCTTCCTTTCCAACCCACTTTCCCTTCCGGAGGTATCCATATGTGTGTTTGAGGAGGGCTGCTGTGCATGGCCCTGCCTATCCCCATGCCCTGCACACACTGCCCAAACACTGTCAGACTTGGCAGTGGCTGACTCTTCCCTAGCTGGGTGCTCATGACGATTGTCCAATATCGATAGAAGGTCATGTCCAATATTTGAACAAATTGCCTATATCAGGGACCCTTGACTCATATCTGTCTTACCTGGCCCCTCCACAAAGGAATCTAGGTTGCAGAAAGGTTGGGAAATGCAGCAAATGCTCTGCTCATTGCACTGTGTTTTGAAAACTAGGATCCCTTAAATACCTGGAGAATAGGTACCTCTTGCCCCATCTTCTAAGTTCTAACTGTATCTCAGCCTGAGGCCAAGGTATCATAGCTTCCATATTCTTTGAGGACCTGTGACTGTCTCATTCCCTTCATATTGTTTTTTTCTTGGCATGGGAATTGCTTTACCTCACCTTGCCTACAACTCAGCATCCTCAACTGAGCATCCAGGCAGAGTGGGTAGCTGATGCTCTACATATCTACTTTCCTGGGACCATGGATCCCATTTTCAGGATGGTACAGGTGGGGATTAATCATACAAAGATTGGAAACATCAGATTTTTGAGACACACGGTACTGACTTTAATTACTCAGCTATTACCCCCACTGCACATTTCTCACTTAACTGTGGAGTTTGGAGCACTTTGTTCTGACCCACAGTCCACTCACATTTTTATTTGGTCCAGAGTTCTTTCATCTCCTGAGGGCCCAGGAGGACTTGCCAATACCTAGAGAGAGCCATGACTGCATCACACCAACATGCTGTTGAACCCCATGCTCGTGAGTTCAAGTGAACTTGTCTGACTCCCTAGTGGAATAGAAGATAAAGAGGCAGGGATGTTTTTTGCGTCATTCCTCCAACTAAGCTAAATTTTACAATGTCCTTAAGCTCATAGGCAACTAGTATGTATTTGTTGATTGAATTCTTTGGCACCTTTCCACATGTCAGAGTGGTTCTGGGGCAATTGTCCTAAAGTCAAGAGATCCCTGCTATTATAAGAATTCAGAAGGGGATTAGAGGGATGGATTCTGCAGCATTCTTTGCAATTGGGACATTCTTATTTCCCTGGCATAAGGGTATGTTGGGTCTGTGACACCAGGAGGAAATGGATTAATCTGATCAGCCCCTGTGCCTCTATCAGCCCATCAAACCCGGGTCAACACTTTCCATAACTTATCTGCTTATGTCCTGAAATTTAACCTTGGATGTGTGTGCTCTGACTCCTACTCCCTGAGGAGTCATTAGAGTTCAGAGAAAAGAACTGACAGGCCCAATCTTATAATGAATGCAGAGAGCCAGGGATGTTAGAAGGCAGGGTGCTTACTTGATGAGTAGCTGGACCAGGACCAGTTGAGTGGGCATGAAGGTGCAATTATGCATTTGAAATATACAGGAGACAAGGAACTCCTTGCCCAGGTGGGTGGGCACCAGCTTCTCTTCTGGCTCCTTTTGCCTGGTGGCACTAAGGTGCTCCCAGAAGATCTCTTCCTTATTCCTAGAAGGCTCCCTTTCCACAGGTGTTAGAACTGGGGCCAGATATAGGTTGGACCCTAGAAATAGTCATGAATTAAGCTCTTACCACAAAGATACTGCAAAAGACAGAAGGAATCCTGGTCTCTTTGTGTTTCTATGACTGTTGCTGTATTTGGAGCAGGTGATAAGGCTAACAATGAAGCTGGCCATGTAGTTAACACTGGAGCTTGAAGAGGAGGAGGGTTCCCCACCATGACAGCCTTTCCAGGTACCTTTTCAAAGGCAGAAATTAGCCCCAAGCCTTTCAGATACCAAAAACCCAAATCCTCCACACCCAAATCAGGAAACTTTTCTAGGTGGTCCAACTGATATCCTTTCTGAAGTTCATCTTACCTCTGGACAACCTCAACCCTGGAAATCCTGCCTAGTTTAACCACCCATGCCATCTGCTTAGGCTTACAGGCATCCAATCCCAGATATACTCACCTCCTGGTGTGGACACCCTGGTTTGCAGAAACTCTAGTTGGGCATGGGCAGCATAGGGCCTCCATTGAAATGTAAAGTCCATAAATTTCATATCCTTGGAGGCCATCAGGCCCTTAAGGATCATAGAGCCCTGGCACTGATGAAAGTCCCCACTGGAATGGTCCACCCAGGTTTGGAAATACTGTGAGAGGAGTGGAGAAAGCAGATCAGAGGGATGTTCCATTCAACCCACTTTCCCATCCAAAAGTATCCATGTCTGTTTGTGAGGAGGGCTGCTGTGCAGACCATGCCCATCCCCATGCCCTGCACTCACTGCCCAAATACTGTCAGCCCTGGCCGTGGCTCACTCTCCCCTAGCTGAGGCTCAGGACTATTCTCAATCATAGAAAGCTCGTGTCCAACATTTGAACAAATCTTACCTACATTAGAGACCCTTGACTCATATCTATCTGTCTTATCTGTCCTCTCCACAAAGGAATCTAGATTGCAGAAATGCAAGGACAGGCAGCAACTTCTCTGCTCATCGTACTGTGATTTAAAAATTAGGAGCTCTTAAATACCTCGTGAACAGGGACCTCCTGCCCCATCTTCTAGGTCCTAACTCTATCTTGGCCTGAGGCCAAGGTACCAAGAACTGCTATATTCTTTGAGGGCATGTGAGTGTCTCATCGCCTTCATATTGTTTTTTTCTTGGCATGGGTATTGTCTTACCTCACATTGTCTACAACTCAGCGCCCTCAGCTGATATCCAGGCAGAGTGGGTAGCTCTTTGCTCAACACATCTACTTTCCTGGGACAATGGATCCCATCTGCAGGATGGTGCAGGTGGGAACAAATCATACAAAGAACACCAGATTTTTGAGACACAGAGATCTGACCTTCATTTCTCAGCCACTACCCACCACCCCTACTGCACATTTCTCACTCTACTGTGGAATTTGGAGCCCTTTGTTCTGACCCAAGGTCTACTCACATTTTTTTTTTTTTTTTTTTTGGTTCAGAGTCCTTTCATCTCCTTGAGAGAACAGGAGGAATTGCCAATAACTAGAGATAGCCATGACTGTATCACACCAACATGCTCTTGACCCCCATGCTCATGAGATCAAGTGTAGGTGTCTGACTCCCTAGTGGAATGGAAGCTCAAGAGGTAGGAATTTTTTCTGCTTCATTCCTCCAAGTAAGCAAAATTTTGCACTGCCCCTACACACATAGGCAGTGAGTATTTATTTGTCAGTTGAGCTCCATGATCACATTTCTACATGTTGCAGTGAGTTTGGGGCATACTTCTGAAAGCCCAAAGAACCCTGTTATTATAAGAGCCCAGATGGGGATCTCGAGAATGGATTCTGCAGCATTCTATGCAAATGGGAAATAGATCCCTCCCTGGAAAGGGGGTAGTTCAAGGCTGGGACAGATGCACCTAACCAGGGAATGAAAAAGAATTAATCTGATAAGCCTCTGAGCATCTCTCAGGCCATCATACCTGGGTCAAACTATCCATAGCTAATCTGCTTCTTTTCTGACAATGAAACTGTGATGTGTGTCCCCTCACTCCTACTCCCTGAGGAACCACGGGAGTTCAGAGTAAGGAACTGACAGAGCAAACTTTACAATGAATGCAGACTGAGTCAAGGATGCGGAAGGGCCAGGGTTCTCACCTGGTGAGGAGCTGAACCAGGATCAGTTAAGTAGGCATCAATGTTTGATCATGTATTTGAAACATACAGGAGAAAAGGAAATCCATGCCCAAGTGGGCGGGCACCAGATTCTGTTCTGGCTCCTCTTGCCTGGAGGCACTGAGGATAGTCTGCTTCTAGCAGATCTCCTCCTAGACCCCGGAAGGTTCCTTATCCAATGCTCTAAGGACTGTGGCCAGATGTAGGGTGGACCCGAGAAATAACCATGAATTAGGCTTTTACCACAAAGATGGCGCAAAAGCCTGAGGAGAATCCAATTGTATAGATGTTGCTATGCCTGTTACTGTGCTTGGAGCAGGAGACACCACTGACAATGAAGCTGGCAGTGGAGTTGACACTGGAGCTTGAAGAAGAGGAGGGTCCCCCAGGATGACAACATTTCCAGGTGCTTTTTCAAAGGCAGATAATAGACCCAAGTCTTTTAGATGCAAGAAACCCAAAACCACCACATCGAAACTAGGAAACTTTCCTGGGGAGTGTTCCAATTGATATCCCTTCTGAGGTTTCTCTTACTCTTGGACAACCCTAGCCCAGGAATCTTGCCTAGGTTCTACACCCGTGCCGTCTACTCAGGTTCACAGGCATCCACACCCAGACATCCTCACCTTCTGGCTTGGACTCCCCTGGTTGCAGAAAAATGAAGTGGGGGATGGTCAGGATGGCATCTCCATTGAAATGTCATGCCCATTATATTAATCTCCATGGAGGCCGGCAAGTTCTTGAACATAAGAATGTGCTGTGACTGAAAAACGTCCCCGCTGGGATGGTCCACCCTGGTTTGCAATGTAGAGCTGATGGCACTGTGAGAGGAGTGTAGACAGCAGATCAGACAGGACTTCCCTTTCAACCCATTTTCCCTCCCAACAGTATCCATGTGTGTGTTTGAGGAGGGCTCCTCTGCATGCTTCTGCCCATCTCCAGGCCCTGCACCTACTCCCCAAACCCTCTTAGACCTGGCAATGGCTGTCTGTCCCGTAGCTACAGACTGATGAATATTTTCAAACATAGTAGTCTTATGTCTAATAATTGAACTAATCTTACCTATGTCAGAGACTCTTCACACATATCCATCTTCCCTGCTCCCTCTACAGAGGAATCTGGGTTCCAGAAGGCAGGGAAGGCAGTGACTGCTGAGGTCTTTGCACTGTGCTTTGAAAAGTAAGTACTTAAAATACCTGGCCAAATGGGCCCTCTATCCCATATTCCCATGTCCTAACTGTATGTCAGTCTGAGGCACAGTCACCAAGAGCTCTCATATTTTTTTAAGTGCCTGTGTGTGTAACTCATCCATTCCTTATTTTCTTCTCTTTGGCAGGGGCACGGCCTAACCCCAAGTTTCCTATACCTGATCACCTTCAACAAAACATCTGTACAAATTATTTAGCAGTTTGCTCAACACATCTCATTTCCTGGGGCCATGGATCCTGTTTGGAGGATGGAGCAGTTGGTGACAAATAAACCGAGATGTGAATCATCAGTTTTAAAGCACACAGGTAATTGTCCTGAGCTTCCCAGCCACTACCCCCAGTCACATTTCTGACTTAACTGTAGACTTTGAAGGCCTTGTCCTTCTTTTATTATTTTTTTTCTTCTCTCTCTCTCTCTCTCTTTTTTTTTTAATCAGAGGAGAGCATGAACGCAGTCGCCCACTACCACAAATTATGCAATCGAGTTTCTGACATCTGGGAAAATCACAGGGGTCACCACATCCAGAGTGCAATGGATAAGCCTCACCCTGGGAAAACACCTTAGTGATCATGGTATCTCCCCTGCCAGGTAAGTATGAAGCCCTTTTTCTTAACAGAGTCCACTCACATTTTTCTTGGGTCCAGGAGTCTCCTTTGCCCTTCACTGACCTGGAGGACTTGCTCATCCCTAGAGAGAGACATTCAAGTACCACATCTAGCATTCTGTGTTCTCCCTATTCTTGCAAGGTCTAGTGTATTTGCCTGGCTCCCTTGTGGAATGGAAGCCCAAGAGGCAGAGATTTTTACTCCTTCATTCCTTCAACTACAAAACTTTACAACTTCCCTACACACATTGTCACCCACTCTATTTGTTGATTGAGACCAATCATCACACTCCCAGATGTTAGATTTGGCCTCTTCCACTTCTCCAGCCCCCTCAATGCCTTTTTTTAGACCTTGGTTGAAGACCTCCAGGATGGAATCTTCTATCCTCTTTACAAAAAGAAAATATATTTGTGCTATGCCCTGGTGTAGTTGAGGGCTGAGTCAGAGGCTTCTCTATAGGTGAGTGGAAAATAATTCTGTCCATCCCCAGCCCCTATGACCACTCATCATGCAGAGCATGGCCTTGGTCAGCATTTCCCATGGCTAATCCCTTTCAGTCCTTTCAAGAACTATTTGCTGTTTGTCCTCCAGCCCCCTACTCTTCCAGGAGCCACTTGAGGTGCTGAGAAATGAAGTAAACTCCAAAGTTCCATGAAAAAGTCTAGAAGAGTCAAGGCCATGGAAGTGGTGGTGTGCTCACCTGGAGAGCATTTGTGTAAGTGTCTGTTTGGTGTGGAGGAAAGCTTGGATTTTCCCCAGAATTTTGGATGAGTCCTGGTACTCCCTGCCCAGGTGATCAGGCACCAGTGCTGCACTGCCTTCTCCTTCTTGTTTGACCTGAAATTTGACTGCATCAGTCTGATGTCTTTCATCTCCTCATCAGGGTCATAGTCACACTGGCAGGTGGAATGTTGGAACAAAAAAGGTCATGCAGTCACCAGCTGCAACATGTCCAAAAGGATGGTTACAGTTGGGTTTCAAACCAGAACTCCCTGTCCTCAGTGACTGTGGCAGAAGGGGGACCAACAGTGCCTCTAAGTTAGTGACAGAGCACAGGGAGTCCCACCCTGGGTTCATGCATTTGATGTCACAGACCTCAAAACCTTCACTCTTCACTTTCAAATTAAAGGGAGTTTTGAGAACCTGAGGCTTAGTGATACCAGATTCTGTAAGGTATAAATTCCTGGAGATACCAGGATGGAAGTAAGACTCTTGATTTCCCAAGGAAATGGGCTGATGACACAGGGAAGAGAAATTTCAAATGGTCTTCAAAAATATTCAGGTGTAGATCACCTCCTAATGGGGCAAATGCAAATATGATTCTGGCTTGCTAACACAAGATGGACACATTTTCAGACTGTTCACACCCAAGGTCATCAGATTGCAGGGAAGTTCAAGCCATTATTGTCTGCTTTTTAATCTCTGAATTGTTTCAAGAAATCTGGCCCCAGACATTCAAACTTTAAATATGTATAGTGTTCAAACTTTCCATCCCTTTCCTGGGAGCCCATACTGGATAATCTAGAAACATGAGACTACTGAAGGTCACATGACATTCCCTGCAGCCCTGTTGAAATGGCAACAGGAAGGAGTCCCTTCTAGATCCAAGGGCCGTGAGGCTGAACATCTGAGGCTCCTGGCCTCCCCTTTGGAACATGATGCAGCCCTGTCTCCTGACCTGGAAGATCACAATATTGAGCTACGTGAGATGGTAAGTTGCAGAGAAATATGTATTACAGTATAATCCTCTCACCTTTTTTAGGTACAAATAACCTAGAAAACATAAGGATGAATAAGGATGGAGAAGGTGCTGAGAGAAAGTCTAGCTGAATGCAGGTGGGACACTTGGGGATCTAGGGGCAGTTAGAATAAACAACCAAGGCAGGATAAAAAACAAAGAGTCTCATGGTTTAACATGAAGTTGAATCAGCATAAAGGCCTCTTTTCTGATATTCCAACAAACATTGCACCTGATCACAGCTGGGGCTGGGTTTTGGGGGTGGGGGTTGAGCCCCAGATTTCTCAGGGAGTGGGGCTGTGTTTCAACATGGGGAAGTCCTGCCACAGAGCCTAGAGCTTTGCCAGGGTAGAGTCTCTGCCCTGGAGTCCCGGGGCTGACTCTCACCTATGTGTGGAGAACTCTCAGCTCCCATCTCAGCTTCTGTCTGTTCTGGCCTCTGTTGGTGGCCATGGGCACCGACAGCCTGGTCATGAAGGTTGTGTCGATGGCACCGTCGTCTTGCTCTGAGCTGGTCTCATGGGTGAAGTGCTGCAAAGACAGGGTTGTCAGCACGGCCACAAGGCATCAGGGTCTAGTCTAGTAGTGAACAAATGGAACAACCCCACATGAAGTTCTACTTCCAGATCAGCCATAGACCCGGTCTGTATACACCTCTTCTGAGGAGGGTGATGACAACTCTGCATCTCAAGATCAATATGTAGGCAGAGGGGCAACAACCTCAGGCCTCCTCTTTTGGTCCTTCCAGCCATGAGCTGGACCTGAACATGACGAGCCCACCAGGTGTCCATCCCCAATCAGCTATTTCTGCCCAGTCCACACTCATGCACTCCCCTCCATACAACAATACTGGGAGTGGGAGATGCTGAGGCTGCCCAGGAAAGATCACAATGTCAGCCTGGCCTGCAGCCCCTGCCTTGGGTACCCTGGGTTACCTTTGATTTTCTTCTGGTAAATGGCCAGAGTCGTTGAGGGTGGGGGTTGAGCCAACACCTACAGTGTCGGATAAGGCTCTCGCTTTTGGGTTTCCTGTGGCCAGCACCTCGGGAAGCAGGTAGACAGCACCAAGAGAACACCTTCTCCTGAGCATCTATGCCTGAGTGAGCTGCTAGGGGAGGTCTCTCGAATGTGAGTGCTTAGTTACCAGGGTTTCAAGTTCTGTTGTGTTCTATCTCCAAGGAAGTAAGGTAACTTCCTGCATCCCCTTCTCTATGTCCCCTCCCTGTATAACAACTCCCCAATATCCCCAAGTACTGCTGACTGCTTACCCTCCTGTACCATGGCATTTCCCATCTGTACACAATTTCACCAGCACAGTCCTCTGGGTTGCCCCGCTAAGTCCTTAGAACCTCAAGAACCATCTAAAGAGACTGAACTGGGTTCACAACTGTCCTCCTCCTACCTGTTCTGTGATCCTGGTCATGTCTTTGTATCTCAAGTGCCTCAAGTGCCTCCCAAGGTTCCCCTGCTGCACCAGGGATCAAATATAGCTTATCTTTCCCAGGAATGGCATCAGGAGGACAGGAGAAAATTCACAGAAAACTTGAGGGCTGATCTCACATGTAGCCAATGCACAAATGAAATCAAAGAAGAATTTACAAGAAAGGGTGGGAAGCAGCAGGGAACACACCTGAAAGAAGGCTGAAATATGGCAGTGTGATCTTGAGAAAATTGCGATAACCTTGGCCTCATTTCCCAGTCTTCACCAGGAGGGCCTTGAAATTCAATGAAAAGCAGACTTTGCCACCTGCAGTTGTAAAACTCTCCAAAGACTTCCCATTCCATTTAGTATCAGATCCAAGGCTCCCACAAGGTTTGACCTGTCCCTGGACCCCAAACATGGTCTTGGGCTCTGTCATGCTCTACACAACACCACATCCTCAGTTCCCCAATCCTCCAAGCCTTTGTCTGTTCAGAAGGACCCCAAGTGTGTAGAACATATTTTCCAGCACCCCAGAGTACCACAGGCCATCAATGGAGAACCAAGGCCAAATAATTCCTAGGTTGTAGAGGGGCTCTAATTTTCAAAGTTTCCATTCAAGAGGGCTGAGCCCTCTCCTCAGAAGCCAGAAGTTCCCACGTCCTCTGGATTCTGTCCACCCCTTGAGCCTGGAGCCCTGCCTTTCTCTGGGCCTCTTTTCCTTAAGTGAAATGTGAGTGGTTGAAAATGGATTGGGTAAGAATATGCTCAGGGAGAACAGGAGCGTCCTCCCCAGCCTGGGTGAGGTAGGTGAGGCCACCCTCAGAGTGTGCAGGGCGCTGAGCTCCCTTAAAGCCACGAGGTAAAGGACAACACAGAGGGTGTCCAGCCCCTGCCCACAGCAGGGCAGACATGGGGCCTGCACGGGACAGGGGATGGTACTTTCTATGGACCCCGCCTCTCCGGGCTTGCGCAAGGATTCAACGTTTCCGCACTAGGCCCTCAGGTCCCTGTTCTGTGTCAACCCCCCAGGGGGCCCTGGAATGCCCTAACACTAGCTAGGATGATCTTCCTGATCCTGGACCTGGTCCAAGTGGAGAGCTTGGTGTTGCGGGAGCCTCAGAATGCACTGCCTGTCAGATCCAGTGGTGGGTGCGGATCTGCGAGCCTGCAGGGAGCCAGTGGTGCCAGGAGGGCAGGTCCGGCCCCTCTTCCACCACCTTCACCCATTCTAGGTGGTACAACAAGGAGGAAGGTAGGCCTGGAAGGAGACAGATCCTCGCACTGCCCAGAGTGGGATCTGGCCAGTGCCTGTTGTCAGGGATCCCCTAGTGGCCCAGGTCTGATCCTCATTTTGTAGGTGAGACTCAGGCTCCAGCACCCAAAGCCCCTCAGCTCTCGGGAACTGAGACCAATAATCCTGAAATGGGCTCACTTTTGCAATGAGGACTTATTATGTTAAAGCTTATAGTTCTGAGGCCATGATAGTGTCCAAATCAAGGCGCCATGAGGAGACCCTTTCTCCCTAGCTGCAGCTGTGGGCAGTCAGGCACATGGTGGGCTCCACCTGTAGCTCTCCTGTCTTCCAGCCTCACTGCTTCAGCTTCTGTCTACAGGAGCTTCCTCTCAGATTCTGAGTTCCTTTTATTTAGGCTCCAGGCTCCTGGGGCCTTCACTCTTAGCTTCTGGTCTCCTCTTTCTCTCTGAGGCTTTTCTTGGTATCTGTGGCTTTTTATGGCTTTTCATAAAGGACTATATAATAAAAGTATTAAGAGCCAACCTGAGCCACACAATGTGATCAAGGACCCTTAACAGAAGCAATTTAATCAAAAGATCCCACCTACAATGGGTTTACATGCATAGGAGTGGATTAGCCCTAAGGACATGATTTTCTAAGGTCCACAAAAGCTCTCACTCTCACACTCCATCCTCTGGACCTCAGAAATACAGGCTCTTCCCGTATGCAAAATACATTCATTCCACCACAGTGTTTCAAAAGCCTTAAATCATTTGAGTAACAGTTTTAGGTACAAAATCTCATCAAATTCCATTATAGGCATATAGTCTGTCCTGGGGCAAAAATTCTGCTCTGACTGTGGAACTGTGAAGCTTAAAAAAAAGTTCACTACCACCATTATACAAAGGAGGGATGGTTATAGAATAAATATTCCTATTACCGTAAGGAGCAATTGGATGGGAATCAGGGCCACTGTTCCCAAACAATTCTGAAATCCTGCAGGGCGTACTCCATTATATTTCAAAGTCTGAGAGTCCCCTTTAGAAGCATAGCTTCTTCAGTTTGAACAGTTTCTATTGCTCTAGCTTTGATTACTAATCCCTCTTATTTAGTATCTAATCTGATGTTTCTCCCAATCAGTACATTTTTATTTCAGATACTAAGTTGTTAAAGTTCAGTTTCTGTCTATTTTTCATTTCTCCAATTTCTCCAGTCATTTTTTTAATCATTTCATTTAATTCCTTGAGTATATTTAGAATAGCTCTTTTAAAGTCTTTGCTAAATTCATCATCTTTGTCTTTTCTGTGGCTTTTTCTATCCACAACCTTTTCTCCTGGTTATGGTTAATAGATTTTTATGTTCTTCACATATCTAATAGTATTTAAATTAATATGGACAGTGCCAATATTATGTTGTGAAATGGTGAGATTTGTTGTCTTCCTTTAAAGCATATTGCATTTTTTCTATCATTCAGTTAAGTTACTTGAGGATGATTATGGTGCTTTTGAGACTTGGTTTTAAGGTTTGCAAGTTTTTAGTTTTACAGTAGCTTTTACTATATATTATTTAATCCTAATATTTAGATATGGCACTTGGAAGGCCTCTACTGAATACATGGTTATTCAATGAGCCCTTGCAAATCTGTCTTTTAAGACTCAAACATCTCCCAGTTCTGTGAAAGCTCTGGGAATTGTCCAGTTCACAGATCTCTTTCTTTTGCCCAGCCTTGTGCAGTTTCACCTACACATACGTGTCTTAGAATAACAGTAACATACTCAATGGAAAGTTTATGCAGACTTCTGGATACTTATATCTTTGATTTTTGCAACTTGTGGTACTATTTCTTCCTCCAATTATCTATTACTTGTTCTATCAATTATAAACAGTAACTCTTAATACCCCAGGATTTTTGATGAGTCAGCGTAGCCAAGTGATGGTGCCCAGTTATTTGTTCACAGTAGTTGTTACTCTGTAGGCATTTTGTGGACTTAAATCATTAGTATTTAGTATTGATTGCACCCATGGTTTAATATTTGATTGCACCCCACACCAATGATCCTCCCATGCCACTGTTGTAACCCTTTTGTGATCCAAAACATCTTCACAATTGATTCCCACCAAATAACTGAATACAATTAATAAGAAAACAATATAATAATGATAGTTTTAAAAATAACAGATAAAATATTTTAAAAATTTTTAAAGTTTGAAATAATAAAATTAAAAATTTTTTTGACATTATGTATTTTTTTAATTTTTATTTTTTTAAAGAAGCTTAGATTACATAAATGTTTCATAGAAAATATACAAGATTTCCACATGTTCTGCTCCCCACATCTCCCACATTTTCCCACATTAACAACATCCCTCATTAGTGTGGTACATTCATTGCAATTGTTGAACACATTTGGGAGCATTGCCACTAAGCCTGAATTACAGTTTACATTGTAGATTACACCCTTTCCTGCACAACTTTGTAAGTTATATCAAGATATATAATGACCTATATCTGTCATTGCAATGTCATTCAGGACAATTCCCAAGTCCCAAATGCCGCTGTATTACACCCGTTTTCCCCTCTCACTTCCCTCAGAACCTCCAGTGGCCACTGCCTTCACATCAATGATATAGTTTTTTCCATTGCTAGAATCACAATGAGTCTATAGTAGAATATCAGTAAGTCAACTTTACTCCATAGTTGGTTCCTCATCCTGAGGATTCTGGGATGGTGATGTCCATTCCACTTCTAATTAAGAGGGGGCTTTGATCCTATAGGGCTGATCAATGGGACTCTCATGTTTCCAGGTGTAGACACTCTCTGTTCCTTGGAATGGTAGTTGTCCATCATAACTTTCTTGTTAGTTGTCCTGGGTGAGACCAATGAACTGGAAAGTAGTGTGGCTACTCTGTTGAGATTCAGGGCCCAGCTGGCACATGGACAGCCCAAAGATTTAAGTCTCTTGGACATACACCTACCAACTCTAGTACTAATTATAGGTTCAATAGAAGGAGAGCAGAGCCATGCGTAGGGAAACCACAACTGATTCCACCTCTGTCACACTGGGGAGCATAAATTACAAAGTAAGGCCCACTGGCAAGGCAACAAAGTCCTGAGCAGTTTGCCCTGACTATAGTTTCTGGATGTCTCCAGAGCTCTCAAAAGCCCCACTATTTGGGGTAGTATATACTTTGGCATCCAATGAGATCCTGTTGAGACGTGCATAAGCGTAACCTCTGGGATGGTCTCCCGACTCACTTTGAAGTCTCTTAGCCATATAAATTTCTTCTTTCACCATATAAATCCATTTGTCTTTACCTTTCCCCCCTTTTGGTCAAGGTCTTATTCCAGTTGCATTTCTAGTTGGTGCTTGGTAGTAATCCCTTAGTGCCAGGGCAGCTCATCCCTGGGAGTCATGTTTCATGCTGGGAGGAAAGTATTGTATTAATATGCTAAGTTCGGCTTAGAGAGAGGTCACATTTGAGCAACAAGGAGGCTCTCAGAATGTAACTCTTAGGCACCCTATAATACTAGGCTAAGTTTCAATTTCAAAAGTAAAGTTTCATAAGCACAGTCATCAATATCAAGGACCCATCAAAGGACCATCCTCCTTTACTAGTCATTGGCCCTGTACTTAGAGGATTCTTGCTATTCCATTAGAGAATGTGACAGAGCTTCCCAGGTTGTGAATTCGATATTCTTTCAGTTATTGTGTGACTCTCCCCCTACTGTAACAATGGTCCATGAACACTTGAACACCTCTCTATGCCTTATATTTATGCCCAGGTGAGCCTACCCAGGGTGTGCTGTCCTGCTAGACCCCACATCCAACACCTGTAGTGACTTTTATAGAACACAGATATCCCATTTTAAAAACTTTCAAGTGCATAATTCATTGGCATTAATTCCATTCACAATGAGGTCCTACCATCATCAGCATCCATATTGAAACTTTCAGTGTTCCACAATGATATCCTATACCTATTAAGCCATAACTCTCCATTCTGGTTCCACTCCTAACACTGGTAATCTGTAGCCTATTTTCCATCTCAAAAATTTCCTTAATCTGTGTATTTCATATAAGTGAAATCATAATTTTTTTTGCATTTCTGTCTTATTCCACTCAAGGTGTTGTCTTCAAGGTTCATTCATGTTGTGGGATGTATCAAAACCTTATCTTTTATTGCCTGAATAATATTCCATTGCATGTATAAACCACATTTTTTTTCATCCTTTCATCTGTTTTATGGTCATTTAGATTGCTCTCTGGCTATTGAGAATGATGTTGCTGTGAACAATGATGTATAAATATCTACTTGAGTCCCCGCTTTCAATTTTGGAAATATACAATTAGAAGTGGGAGTGTTGGTTCATATGTTAATTCTATACTTGACTTCTGGGGTCCCACCAGGCTAATTTTCAAGAGGCTGCACATGACTACCAACATAGTGTACGGGTTCCAATTTCTCTGCATCTCTGCTAACACTTGTTATTTTTCATGTTCCAGTTGAGCTCTGAATCTCAGCAGAGTTGCAACACCTACTCCAGTTCACTGGACTCATCCAGGAAAACTAATAAGGAGATGATGATGGACAATGCCCATTCCATGAATTTTTAAATATAACACCCATACTAGTGAGAGTGAAGTGTTGCCTCACAGTGGCTTTGAGTCACATTTTCCTAATGACTTTCTCTGTTGAGCATCTATTCATGTACTTCTTTGAAAATCTTTATTGAAAAAATGTCTATTTAAGCCCTTTTCTCATTTTCAATTGTATTTTTCAATATTTTCTTATATAGATGAAAGTGTTATTTCTTATATTCCTGATATTAATCCCTTATCAGATGTAATTTCTCCCATTCTATAAGATATTCTGTCAATTTCCTGATAATATCCATTGACTTAAAAAAGTTTTTAATTCTGACAAAGTCCGTTTTATCTATTTTTGCTATCTGGTGTTCTTGCTTTGGTTGTCATCTCTGTGAAATCACTGTCAAATCCAAGAATGAAGGATTTCCCTATGTTTTCTTCTAGAGTGTTCAGATTTTAGCTCTAAAGTTTAGGTCCAAGAAGTATTTTGATTTCATGTTTATTTTGTAGGTAGTGGACATATGGTTTTCTCTACACCATGCGTTAAAGGGACAATTGTTTTCCCATTTTATATACTTGTGTCCCTTGTCCAAAAGGAGTCAACCCTGAATGTGTGGGTTAATTCCTGGATATGCAAATCTTTTCCCTTGTTCCATATGTCTATCTTTATACCATAATCACACTTTTAGGATGACTGTGGCTTGTAGTAAAATTTGAATTAAAGAAGTGTCATCCTTCATTTTGTTCTTCTATTTCAAAATTCTTTTGTGTATCCAGGGCTATTTGATTTCCATATGATTTGAGAATAGGTTTTCGCATTACTGAAAAAATGCTGAATTTCGATGGGTTTGTATCTTCTCTATTCGATGGGTTAGGTCTTTTGCGCTATCATTGACTTCTCAACAATATTAGATCTTTCTATGACTGAACACAGGGATTTTTTATCTTTATTTTAGTCTTTAAACTTCTTACACTAGTGTTTTGTATTTATCAGTGTACATGTTTTTCACTTTCTTATTAAATTATTTCCTAAATATTTTAGTCTTTCAGATGCTAATATAATGGAATTGTTTTCTTAGCTTCAATTACAGATAGTTCACTTTTGGTTTTTTTAAAGACAACTGATTTTTGCATATTAATCACGTAACCCTCCATTTTGTTGAATTTGTTAGTTCTAGTTGTTTTGAAGTGATATACAATTATTGATATGTTTTACAATACTTATTTTATACCAATTATTCCTCAAGTGAGGCAAGCCTCTGAGTGGTCTACCTGATGCAACCTGAATTATGAGATCTTTCCACCCTGCCTGGTGAGAACATGAATTCCCTTTCCTTTATAAACTCTGAGCATTGTTTCACCTGTTCCTTTCTGTCGGTTTTGTTCTATGTCTGGGGTTGCCTTGTGTAGCTCTGTCATGGACTATGCTCAGCTGTAGCCCACTGGGCAACTCCTGCATAGTTCTGTAGCTTTCTCTCTTTCTGAGTTTCTCTCTCCCTGGGTAGCTCGTTGCATGCCCTGCAGCTCCCTCCCTTGAGCACATTGCTCTGTAAACTCTAGTCAATCCTTGTCCTTGGGCTCCCTGTTCCATCTCCTGAACACAGGGACACTGCCAGGATCCATCACAGATAATGCACCTGTGGAAAGGGGACCAACCCCTGATAGCCCTGCTGTGGTGAAGGCTTGTCTTGCCACCTGTGTGGAAGCTGCCCAGGAGGCCCTAGGATCACATCCTGCATTGATGCTGAGAGCTCTCCCAGATAGAGGCTCTAACGCTGGGGAGCAAAACAATGTGACCAATGGTCAGATGGCAGTAAAAGACCATTAAGTTCCTGTCCGTTTGTCAGACCACTGAGGGATAATAGAAAGGCAGTAATAGATGATCAATTGCTACCCGAACAGATAGAAGTCAATTTACTAACACGTTGCTTTGAAAATTTTAACAAAGAACATTACTCATAATTCCTATTGTTAGTTACAAATTTATTTAAAGCTCTGCTCAATTGAAATCCTCTACAATCAACACCATTGCTGAGGAAGAAAAGGTAGAAATTTCTGCTTCTTGCCCACTTCCAGTCTGTTGAACCAGTGCTCATTGATTCTAGAGAAGCAGCAAACTCACTGCATAGACTTGGGGGCTTCTCACCATGCTGAGCTTTAAGGTCCCATACAATGGCAAGACTGGATTAACTATCAATGATTATATATTCCATAGGGACCACTATCCCCTATCCCATATTCCTCAGCTGTTATTCTTTCTTGATGAGAGGCCAAGCTTGGGGAAAGTGTAGTGGGCCATCCCATTCTGAGGCTTCGATCAGTCAGCAAGTACATTGTCATGTTTGGACCTACCTTGAGGTCAGACAACAGCACATAAGTACCCTAAGGCCACTTTGGGACCCTGGAGATCCCGCAGGGCACACTTTCCTGGCCCCTGGTCCCCACCCTCTGTCCTGGGAGCCCTCTCCCTGGGCATTCCAGAGGCTTAGCTCCTACTTGACATGGACATGGGACCCTCACTGGCCTATGTCTTTGTCTTAGACCGGATCGTATAACATGTTTGCTAAAGCTGAGACCTCCATCCCTCTTAGCCTGTGTCCCCAATGCACATTTCAGGCAATGGGCCTGCTGCCCTCTTTGATGAACTCAGGTGCTTGCTCTAACCTTTGGCTCAATAGAAACCCCTCTTGCTGACATACAGCTCCATAGTATCTCTACCCACCCCCATCCTGTGATATACTTTCTGCCAGGAAGCCCACCCATCAGTCAAGTGTCAATCTGTGGAACCTCACCCTAATCTGGACCTTATTCAACACTGTTCCCAAACATGCAGATGCTCAGGGACACCATCCTTCCCTCCAGCCTCCATACCGTCCAAGGGGTGAACATTTGATGCCTGACCAAGGGAGGACTTTGATATAAAAACATTTCTACTGGGAGTTTTGATGGTTTCTGCCCATTTTCATGATTGTCTTGGGCATTTGGGGCTGACCCTGTTGTTGGGACCAGTGCATCCCTCTCCATCACAGATTCTAGATGATTTTCTTCCAGCTCCCCAAGGAAGGCTCCTCTCCTAAATGACCATCCACCATGCACTAGTCACAAGAGTGGCCAACACCAAGGGAGGACTTGGGTGTGGGCTCATTCCCTGGGACCATTCATTGTCCTGTAATGGCCTTGTCATTGGGCAGCTCCCATAACTCTGGGACTCTTGTGAAAGCCTTGCATAGGACCCCATGTGTCTCTGCCTCATTAGTTTTGACCAGATCTGATGAAAATTCAGAGGTTCCCTTTTAACCTCCAACTCTTAAAGGTGTTTACAGATCTCTTCGATTCCCTGCCCCACCCTTCCTTGTAAACACTTCCACATACTCTTGTGAATCCCACTGGAAAGTTCTTAAGTCTGTCTTGCAGCCCTTATGTTGTATGGATAGAAAGAATATGGGAAGATGGTCCATGCTTAGTGAATCTTAAGAGCTTCATTTTTGAAACCTATCAAAGAGCTTAAGCCTGTGAACATATTAACGCCCACCATAAACTAACAGACATTTAATATTAAAAAAATAGTAAGTTGGAATTTCTTAAATAATGAGTTAAACAAACTTATAATTGTAGAAAGAAGCTTTGCAGCAAGAAAGGAGAAAAGGTAGATCTGAGTTTCCTGTCAGAAAGGTCAAAAGGGAAAGTTCGGGGCACAAATTTTATCCAATTGAATGCAGAATTCATATTCACTTGGAGAGAAAAAAAGTCTTTCTTGGTACTGAATTAGGAGAGGAAAGTGCCTCAAAATTTTGTGTGAGGTGAGGTATAAATTAAATTAAAATTGTCAAAACCATAAATAATGCCTATGGCTTTTTCTTGCCCAGGCATAAGAATCCAGTTTCTTTGCAAGTCCTAGGGTATTCCCCAGAGAGTTCCAAGATACCCCAACAGCCTCACCCAGGAGCACCTGGCCACATTGGTCTTTGATCCCTGACATCCTCAGGAGAAATAAGACCTCCACCTACCTCTTCCCACATGCTCCTGGATGCCCAACTGCCCCACTTGGTGGGGGGAGATCATGAGGACAATTTTCAGGATGTTATAGGGAAGACCTTCACCACTAGCTTGATTATAGACATATGTCAACAAGGCCATAAACTCTTCCTGGACAGACAATGTGAGAACTAGAAAATGTGTGTGGGATTGAGCACTTGGCAAGGAGCAGAAGATGGGAGGGTCCCAGCCACAAAGAGGTAAATAAGACAACAGACAACTAGTCTGGCTGTGAGCCCTGGTTTGGGTACCAATCCCTGTTCCCTGACATTCAACCTTATCACTTAACTTCCTTGAGCTGCACTTTCCCTGGCTGTCAAAAAATGATAAAAGCTCCCTGACCTAGCTGGACTCTGGGCCAGGATCTAACAAGCTCCATATACTGAAAGCAGGCCCCAGGGTATAGGAATGCAAGAAGAAAGAAGCAGATCAGTGATTCTCAGCATATAAATGAGGTGAGAATATAGAGTGTCTCTCTGGTAAGGTGAGGTTCCAGTTTGGGGTGAAGACAGGTTCTGGATCAGAAAATGACAACTGCTCAACATAAAACTTACCTAGGACACTGACATGCATACTACAACAGGGTAATAATAAATGTTAATATAAAATGTATTTAAAAAGAAAATGTAAATAAAACCATCACAAATAAAGACTACAATGAAAAATGTAACAAAGAGGAATAAAATGGCTTTCTCAGGAGGGGGTAAGAAAGGCTCTTCTTCTCTGGCAGGCCCAAGATGGAGAAGAAAGTCTAAGCCCTCATTGACTGCTAGGGCTGTCTCCAGCTCTTCAGATAGCTCTCCTGGGAACAGTGATGTGGGAGCCAGAAATGGTGTTGTACCCAGCTCAATACCTGGCCACGGTGGTATTTGTGCCACCATCTCCAGAACAGTAACCAAATGAACACTCAGGGCTAGAGTCCCACGAATGCACCATGAAGTTTTTTCAAATCCTAATGCCTGTCCAAATACCATAGTTGGAAGGGGCTCCAGATCTTCATGTGCTGGTGATGGAGCAGAAGCAGGAGCTAGGATAGAGGCAGGAGATGGAGGTGGCACTGGGGCTAGAAAAGGAGAAGAGTTCCCCAGCATGACAGCCTTTTGAGGTGCCTTTTCAATGGCAGAAAAAAGCCCCAAGCCATTCAAATGCAAAAAAAAACCCAGACACACCACATCCAAACAGGAAATTTTCCTGGGTAGTGGTCCAATAGCTGTCCCTTCTGAAGTTCCTCTTCCTCCTGGACAACCCCAGCCCTAGAGATACTCTGGGTTAACCACCCATGCCATCTGCTCTGGCTTAAAGGTACCCACTCCCAGACATCCTCACCTCCTGGCTTGGACTCCCTGGTTTGCAGATACTCTATCTGGGCATTGGCAGGATGGGACCTCTGTTGAATTGTGAAGCCCATCAATTTCATATCCCTGGAGGCCATCAGGACCTTGAGGATCAGAGAGCCTTGGCGCTGAAAAATGTTCCCACTGGGATGGTCTGCCCAGGTTCGGAATATAGAGTTGAAGACACTGTGAGAGGAGTGAGAGACAGCAGATCAGAGGGGCCTTCCCTTTCAACCCACTTTCCCTTCTGAAGGTACCCATGTGTGTGTTTGAGGAGGGCTGCTGTGCATGGTCCTGCCCATCCCCAAGCCCTGCACCCACTGCCCAAACACTGTCACACCTGGCGGTGGCTGACTCTCCCCTAGCTGAGACCCAGGACAATTGCCGATCATAGAAGGCTAGTGTCCAATATTTTAATAAATCTTACCTACATCAGGGATCCTTGTTTCATATCTGTCTGTCTTCCCTGCCACCTCCACAAAAGAATCTGAGTTGCAGAAAGGCAGGGACAGGGAGCAACAGCTCTTCTCATTGCATTTTGCTTCAAAAACTAGGCACTCTTAAATGCCTGATGAATGGGGATCTCCTGCCAATTTTCCAGGTCCTAATTATACCTCAGCCTCGGGCCAAGGTACCAAGACCTGCCATATTCTTTGAGGGCCTGTGAGTGTCTCATCCCCTTCATATTGCATTTTTCTTGGCATGGGTACTGCCTTACCCCACCTTGCCTACAGCTCAGTACCCACAACTAAGCATCCAGGAAGAGTGGGTAGCATTTTGCTCAACACATCTACCTTCCTGGAACCATGGACTGGATATGCAGGATGGTGCAGATTGGGAGAAATCAAACCAAGATGGGAAACATCAGATTTGGGTGACACAGGGATCTGACCTGTTCTACTCAGCCACTACCCACACCTACACTTTTCCTCTACAACTGTGAGGTTTGGGACCCTATTTTCTGACCCAAGGTCCACTCACATTTTTATTTGGTCCAGAGTTATTTCATCTCCTTGAGAGAACAGGAGGACTTGCCAAAACCTAGAGAGAGCCATGATTGTGTCACACCAACTTGTTGTTGACCCCCACGCTCATGAGATCAAGTTTGGGTGTCTGACTCCCTAGTGGAATAGAAACTCAAGAGGCAGGGAATTTTTTCTGCTTCATTCCTCCAAGTAATCAAAATTTTGTACTCTCCCTACACTCATAGGCAGCCAGTATGTATTTGTCACCTGAGCTCCATGATCACATTTCCACATGTCTTGGTGGGTCTGGGGCATACCTCTGGAAACCCAGAGTAACCTGTTACTGTAAGAACTCAGAATGGGACATCCAGGAAGGATTCTGTAGCATTCTTTGCAAATGGGGAATAGGTCCGACCCTGGCAAGTGAGTAGTTCAAAGCTGTAACTGATGCACCTAACCAGGGGATAGAAAAGAATTAATCTGAAAAGCCCCTGAGCATCTCTTAGTCCATCAGACTTGGGGCAAACTATGCATAAACTAGCTAATCTGCTTAGTTTCTGATAATGAAACTTAATGTGTGTCCCTTTACTCCTATTCCCTGAGGAACCACATGAGTTCAGAGTAAGGAACTGACAGACCAAACTTTATAATATATGCAGACTGACTCAGGAATGTGGAGGGGTCAGGGTACTCACCTGGTGAGGAGCTGGACCAGGATCAGTTGAGTGGGCATCAAGGTTCGAGCATGCATTTGAAACGTACAGGAGGAAAGGAAATCCTTGCCCAGGTGGGCAGGCACCAGCTTCTGTTCTGGCTACTCTTGCCTGGTGACACTGAGGATAGTCTGCTTCCAGCAGATCTCCTCCTTGAACCCAGAAGGCTCCCTATCCAATGTTTTAAGGGCTGTGGCCAGATGTAGGGTGGACCCTAGAAATAACCATGAATTAAGTTCTTACAACAAAGATGGTGCACAAGCCCATGGGGGATCCAGCTCTATAGCTGTTGCTATGGCTGTTACTGTTTTTGGAGCAGTAGACAATGGTAGCAATGAAGCTGGCCATGGAGTTGACACTGGAGCCTGAACAGGAGGAAGGTTCCCCACCATGACAGCCTCTGCAGGTGCCTTTTCAAAGGCAGATAATAGTCCCAAGCCTTTCAGATGCAAGAAACCCGAACCCACCACATGCAAACCAGGAAACTTTCCTTGGTAGTGATCTAATTGATGTCCCTTCTGATGTTCCTCTTACTCCTAGACAACCCTAGCCCAGGAATCTTGCCTGGGTTCTCACTCATGCCATCAGTTCATGCTCACAGGCACCCACTTCCAGACATCCTCACCTTGGGCTTGTACTCCCTTGATTGCAGAAACTGAAGTGGGAGATGGCCGGGATGGGACCTCCATTGAAATGTCATGCCCATTATATCAATATCCATGGAGGCCATCAGGTCCTTGAGCATAAGAATGCGCTCTGACTGAAAAAAGACCCCACTGGGATGTTCCACACTGGTTTGGAATGTAGAGCTGATGGCACTGTGAGAGGAGTATAGACAGCAGGTCAGACAAGACTTCCCTTTCAACCCATTTTCCCTCACGACATTATCCATGTGTGTGTTTGAGAAGGGTTCCTCTGCATGCCCCGGCCCATCCTCAGGACCTGCACCTACTCCCCAAACTCTCTTAGACCTGACAATTGCTGTCTGTTCCAGAGCTGCAGACTGATGAAACTTTTCAAACATAGTAGGCTTGTGTCTAATATGTGAACAAATCTTACATATTGCAGAGAACTGTCACACATATCTGTCTTCCCTGCTCCCTCTAGAGAGGAATCTGGCTTCCAGAAGGCAGGAAAGGCAGTGACAGCTGTACTCTTTGCACTGTGCTTCAAAAAGTAGATGCTGGTAATACTTGGTCAATGGGCCCCTCTACCCCATATTCCCATGTCATAACTGTGTCTCAGCCCGAGGCACAGTCCCCAAGAGCTGCCATACTTTTTGGGTGCCTATGAGTGTAACTCATCCATTCCTTATTTTCCTTTCTTTGGCAGGCACACAGTCTAATCCCAAGTTTCCAATACCTGAGCACCCTCATCAGAACATCTGAGCGAATTATTTAGCAGTTTGCTCAACACCTTTCCTTTCCTGGGACCATGGATCCTCTTTGGAGGATGGAGGAGTTGGAGACAAATCAAACCAAGATATGTATCATCAGATTTATAGGACACAAGGATTTATCCTAAACTTTCCAGCCACTAACCCCACCTCACATTTCTGACTCCACTGTGGACTTGAAACCCTTGTTCTTTTTTTTTTTTTTTAAACAACGGAGAGCGCAAACACAATTCCCCACTGCCACAAATTATGCAGTCGAGTTTCCCACTTTTGGGGAAATTGCAGGGGACAGCACATTGGAGCTCAATGGATAAGCTTCACTCTGGGAAGACCACCTTCTTGATCATGGTTATCTCCCCTGCCAGGTAAGTATAAATGCCCTTGTTCTTAACATAGAGTCCACTCACATTTTTCTTGGGTCCAGGAGTCTTCCTTGCCCTTAAGTGATCTGGAAGACTTGCTCATCCCTAGAGAGAGACATTAGAGTATCACACCTAGCATTTTGTGTTCTCTCTATGCTTGTGAGGTCTAGTGTATTTCATGGATCCCATGTGCAACGGAAGCCCAAGAGGCTGGGATTTTTACTCCTTCATTCCTACCACTATGAAACTTTGCAGCTTTCCTACACACCTATTAACCCACTCTTTATTTGTTGATTGAGACCAGTTATCACTCTCCCAGATGTCAGGTTTGGCTGCTTCCACTTCTCCAGCCCCCTCAATGCGTTTTGACTAGACCTTGGTTGAAGACCTCCAGGATGGAATCTTCTATCCTCTTTACAAAAGGGAAATAGATTTGTGCCATGTCCTGATGTAGTTGAGGGCTGAGTCAGAGGCTTCCCTATGGGGGGTGGAAAATAATTCTGTACAACCCCAACCCCTATGACAGCCCATATGCAGGGCATGTCCTTGGTCAGCATTTTCCACAGCTCATCTCTTTCAGTCCTCTCAAAAATTATTTGCTCTTTGTCCTCCAGCCCCCTACAATTCCAAGGAGCCACCTGAGGCACTGAGAAATGAATTGAACTCCAAAATCCCATGGAAAAGTCTCAAAGGTCTCGAGGCCATGGAAGGGGTAGTGTGCTCACTTGGGGGCCATTGTGTGTTTGGTGGGGAAGAAAAGTTGGATGTTTCTCAGGATGTTGGATGTATCCAGGTACTCCTTTCCCAAGTGGACAGGCACCAAGTGCTGCACTGCCTTCTCCTTCTTGCTAGACTTGAAGTTTGTCTGCACCAGGCTGATCACTTTCATCTCCTCATCAGGATCATATTCACACTGGCAGGTGGAATGTTGGGACAAAAAAGGACAAGCGGTCACCAGCTGCAACATGTCCAAAAGTATGGTTACAATTGGATTTCAAACCAGAAATCCCTGTCTTCAGTGACTGTGGCAGAAGGGGGACGATTGGTGCATCTAAGTTAGGGACAAGGCACAGGGAGATCCATCCTGACTTCATGCATTTGATTTCAAATACCACAAAAACCTTCAGTCCTCTCTTTCCAAAAAAGGCAGTTTTGAGGACCAGAAGCAAAGTGATATGAAATTCAGTAAGGGATAAATTCCTGGAGATTCGAGGATGGGAGAAAGACCCTCAAAGGCCCAAGGAAATGAGCTGATGCAACATAGAAGGCAAATTCCAAATGGTCTTGAAAATATTCAAGTATCACCTTAAATATAAAATATCACCTTCTAATGGGGCAAATGTAAATAGAATTCTGGCTTGTTGACACAAGATGGACACATTTTCAGACTGTTCACACCCAAGGTCCTGGGATTGCAGGGAAGCATCAGCCATCATTGTCTGCTTTTGGACTCTGAATTGTTTCAAGAAATCTGGCCCCAGGCATTCAAAATTTAAATGTGTATAGCATTCAAACTATCCATCCCATTCCTGGGTGCCCATACTGGGTGATCTGGGAAACATGAGAAAATTCAAGGTCACATGACGTTCCCTGCAGCTCTGTTGAAACGGCAACAGGAAGGAGTCCCTTCCAGATCCAAGGG
Organism: Tolypeutes matacus; assembly: GCA_026826555.1. Lineage (NCBI taxonomy): Eukaryota > Metazoa > Chordata > Mammalia > Cingulata > Chlamyphoridae > Tolypeutes > Tolypeutes matacus. Next base: position 24,954,064 of record JAKSZT010010858.1, on the reverse strand, counting down.
ACGTTAGGCTGAACATCTGAGGTTCCTGGCCTCCCATTGGAACATGATGCAACCCTGTCTCCTGAATGGAATAAACAACCAAGGCAGGATCAAAAACAAAGAGTCTCATGGTTTAACATGAAGTTGAATCAGCATAAAGTCCTCTTTTCTGATATTCTAACAAATATTTCCAAGGGTCACAGCTGGGGCTGGGTGTTGTGGGTGGGCATGGAGTCCCACATTCCTCAGGGATTGGGACTGAGTTCCAACAAAGGGAATCCCTTTCAGAAAGCCTGGAGATTTGCCAGTGTAGGGTCTCTGCCCTGGGGTCCCATGGCTGACTCTGACCTGTGTATGGAGAACCCTCAGCTCCCATCTCACCTCCAGTCTATTCTGGCCTCTTTTGGTGGCCGTGGGCACCAACACCTTGGTTATGGAGGTGGTGTGGATGACACCGTCGTCTTGCTCTGAGCTGGTCTCATGGGTGGAGCGCTGCAAAGACAGGGTCATCAGCATGGCCACAAGGCATCAGGGTCTAGACTCGCAGTGACCAAGCAGAACAACCCCACATGAAATTCTACTTCCAGATCAGCCATGGAACCAGTTTGTATACACCTCCTCCCAGGGGGGCGATGACATATTCACAGCTCAGGATCAATGTCTGGGCAGAGAGGCACCAACCCCAGGCCTTCCCATCTGGCCCTGCTAGACATGACCTGGACCTGAACATGATGAGCCCACCAGGTGTCCATCCCCAATCAGCTCTTTCTGTCCAGTTCTAGTCCACACCCAAGCCCTCTTCTCCATACAACCAAACTGGGAGTGGGATATGCTGAGGCTGCCCAGGAAGAATCAGTGTCAGCCTAGCCTGCAGCCCCTGCCCTGGGTCCCCTGGATTACCTTTGATTTCCTCCTGGTAAATGGCCAGAGTCTTCGAGGGTGGGGATTGAGCCAACACCTGCAGCGCTGGATAAGGCTCTTGCTTTTGGGTTTCCTATGGCCAATGCCTCAGGAAGCAGGTAGACAGCAACCAGAGAGCATCTTCTCTTGAACATCTATTCCTGAGTAAGCTGTTGTAACCAGGATTTCAAATTCTGTCGTGTTCTGTCTCCAAGGAAGTAAGGTAACTTCCTGCATCCTCTTCTCTGTGTCCCATCCCTGGATAACAATTCCCAACAATTCCCATGCTGACTGCATGCCCTTCTGTACCATGGCATTTCCCATCTGTACACAATTTCACCAGCATAGCCCTCTGGGCTTCCCAGCTAAGGCCTTGGGACACCAAGAACCATATAAGAAGACTGACCTTGGTTCACAACATTCTTTTTCCTCCCTATTCTGTGATCCTGGTCATGTCTTTGAGTCTCTAGTGCCTCCCAAGTTTCCCCTGTTGCACAAGGGATCACAGCTAGCTCACCTCCCAGGAATGGCATCAAGTGGATGGGAGAAAAATCCTAGAAAACTTGAGGACTGGTCTCACATGTAGCCAATGGACAAATGAAGGCAAGGATGAATTTACAAGATGGGCAGGAAGTGGCAGGGAACACAACTCAAAAGAGGGCTGAGTTACGGCAGTGTGATCTTGAGAAAATCACCATCACCTTGGCTTCATTTCCCAGCCCTCACCAGCAGGAGCTTGAAATTCAATGAAAAGCAGACTTTCCCACATTCAGGTATAAAACCCTTTAAAGAATTCCCAATTCAATTAGTATCAGATCCAAATCTCTCATAAGGTCTGACCTGTCCCTGAACCCCATACATGGTCCTGGGCTCTGCCATGCTCTACACTACACCACATCCTTAGTTCTCCAATCCTCCACGCCTTTGTCTGTTCAGAAGTACCCCAAATGTGTAAAACATATCTTCCAGCACCCCAGAGTACCATGGGTCATCAATGGAGAACCAAGGCCAAATAATTCCTAGGCTGTGAAACACTTAGGTTCACCCAATCCAAGCACCCCAAGTATAGATGGGGAAACTGAGACTTTCTCTCCAGTAGCCTCCCTTAACATTGGGCGTTCATCCTAATTCCAGGTCCTCAGGTCTGTCCAGGCAGGACCTCAGCTGTGTCCTCTCCTACTTGCCCTGAGGATGGCCCTCCCCAGGCAGAGCCCTGTGAAGTTCTGAGATCCCACTGCCCATTAGGCTGGCACTCCCCTTCCCTATGCTTTGGGTTATGGATATGTCGACAAGAGAAAGATGCCCTAGTCACATGGCAGAGCTGCCTCCAAACTCTTTCCTCTGTCTTCTCGTCACCTCCCTGCTGCCAGGTCTACTCGGCCTCCCACTCCATTGTCTCTACCCATTTGGTCAGCGGGGGCGGGGAATACTCCTGACGCCATTTTAGGATGCTGAGAAGGAAACAGATCATATGGGCAGAAACAAGCAGGGGTCCCCAAAGATTAGGGGGCTGTAAGTTTCAAAGTCTGCATTCAAGAGGGCTGAGCCCTCGCCTCTGAAGCCAGAAGTTCCCAGGGCCTCTGTATTCTGTCCACCCCTTGAGCCTGGAGCCCCGCCTTTCTCTGGTCCTCCTTTCCTTAACTGAAATGTGAGTGGTTGAAAAGCGATCTGGGTAAGAAGGTGCTCAGCAGGAACAGGGGGCGTCCTTCTCTGCCTGGGTAGAAGTGGGCGAGGCCGTCGCTGGGGCACTCAGGGTGCTAAGCTCCCTTAAAGGCACGAGGTAACGGACAAGATGGAGGGTGTCTGGCTCCTGCCCAACAGCAGGGCGCACATCGCGCCTGCGCCGGCACAGGGGACGGTACTTGTCATGGGCCCCGCCTCTCTGGGCATGCGCAAGGAGCCAACGGTTCCGCACTAGGCCCTCAGGTCCCTGCTCTGTGTCAACCCCCCAGGGGGCCCTGGAACACCCCAACTCCAGCTAGGATGATCTTCCTGATCCTGGACCTGGTCTGAGTGGAGAGCTTGGTGTCGCAGGAGCCTCAGAATGCACTGCCTGTCAGATCCAGCGGTGAGCGTGATCTGCGAGCCTGCAGGGAGCCAGTGGTGCCAGGAGGCGGGCAGGTCAGGCCCCTCTTCCACCACCTCCCCCATTCCAGCTGGTGCAACAGGGAGGGCGGTAGCCCTGGAGGCAGGAAGACCCTCGCGCTGCCCAGAGTGGGCTCTGGCCAGTGCCTATTGTCAGGGAGCCCCTCCTGGCCCAGGTCTGATCCCCATTTTGTAGGTGAGACACGGGCTCCAGCACCCAAGGCCCCTCAGCTGTTGGGAACTGAACCCATCCGGAAGGTGGGACTGGGAATCACTGTTCTGAGCCTTCGCGGGTCCCTGTCCTGACACTCACGGTATTTACCAGGGCTGGAGGTCCCTGGGCGGAGCGGGCTACTGAGTCCAGGCCGTTATGACTCACATCTCCCCAGCTTTAGTCCCTACACACCCTCATGGGGTCGGGTCACTCACCCACTTTGCCATAAGGAACCTAGGGCTCTGAGAAGTCACCATGTTACAGGAAGTAGATCTGAAGTGGGCAAGGGCTGGGCAGGTCCCAAGGTGAAGGAGGCTCTAGTGAGGGTGTGTGCTTCATGGGGAGCTTGCTTGGGGGCTTCTGACCTTATCACGCGGGGCTCTGATGCCCCGGAAAGGAGTCAGGGGAAATTCAGTGTGTGGAGGAGCACGGAGACCCAATGCAGCAGGCTGTCCTGCCGAGCCACAGCATCCAGAGCTGGACGGGGCTGTGTGCACACCTTTCTCCCCCATCCCTAGCATAAGCGAGGGACAACGAGCTGCCTCAGTTCCCCTCTGGGCTCATGGGGGCTGTAGGGCTATCTTCTCCACCCAGGGGTGGGCATGCTAGACGGAGGCCCAGAGCAGTGTCCTGCTCAGCGTTGTCATTCAGGAGAAAGTGGTATCCAGAAAGGACACATCTAGGAATCAGGGGGTCGCTAACCTCAGCCCCTACTCCCCTGGAGGTTCTTATACCTGTTGCCATTGTCCTCGGTGCTGTAGGAAAGGAAATTTTATTTTCCACCATTTTTAAATGCATATTTTTGGTAACATATAATCACATTTCCATCTTTTATGACCCAATCATACTACAAGATACTGCAATTAATTCTATTCATATTATTTTAATATTTAAAAAGCCTTTTACTGGCTTTCCATTTTTAAAGCTGAGTTAAAGACAAAGCTCAGAAAACAAACTTAAAATTACAGAACAGAATGGAAAAGGCTACAAGGCTGGATTTTACTATTTATGAGCTGAAAAGCTGGGGGAAGGATGGGGTGGAGGCAAAGCTAAGCCGTGAACTATTCTCCTTAACTTCTGGAATAGGGAAGCAGTTGATTCTATCTAAGTTGAGGAACCAGTATGATGGTTAATTTCTTATCCACTTGAATAGGTAATTGTGATGGTTTGAAGCTGGATTGACCCCAGAAAAATCATGTTCTTAAAGGTAAAATGTTCCAGTGTGTATAAACCTATTGTAAATAAGACTTTTTAATTAGATCAACTGATTTAAATCCTGACCCAGAAGATAATCTTCTTCTTGGAGTCCTTATAAATTGGATGAATATTGACAGAGCCAGAGAGAGAAAGGTAGAGAGACAGGTAGAGAGAGAAAGCCAAGGAAGCCAGACTCTGTAAGCAAGGAAACCCAGAAGAGCGCCTTTGCATGTACAGAGGAGTCCAGGATGGGGTGCAGCCAGGCTTTGGGGAGAATGGGTCACCTGACTGTGCCTTGATTCAAGCATTTTAGTGGCCTCAGAACTGTAAGCTTGTAAGCTAATGAATCCCCATTGCCAAAGCCAACCCAGTTCTGGTATTTTGCTCTCAGCAGGCTAGCCGACCAGAACATAGGGGTGTCCAGGTGTCTGATCAAACAAGCACTGGTCTCATTGTCACTAGGAGGGTATTTCGTGGCTTGAAATCATTAGTCAGTTGACTGCATCTATGGCTTATTGTATCTACAATCAACACAGGAGCTTATCTTCATCATTGAAGGAAATCTTATTCCATCAGTTGAAGGCAATAAAGGAAGAATTGCTGGTTGCAGCAGTCAGAAAACAGATTTTCTATCTCTACTAGAGACAAGCAGCTTCTCCTGGAGAATTCATTATCATCTTCATCGGGGTTTTCAACTTGCTGCCTGCCATATGAAATTTGGACTTGTCTATACCCACAGTTACATGAACCAATTCAATTTAAAAAGTTCTCTGAATATTTACATATAGTTATCCTGTCTATTTTGTTTCTCTGGAGAACCTTGGCTAAAGCAGACTTTGGTCCTGAGAATGGTTCTTGAGAAGCAGAATCTTAAGATGAGATTTCTGAACTGAGTCTGGAGTTTTGGAATTGGTTGTCTAATATTGCTTAAGTTTGCTAAAAGCTCCTGGGAATAATACAACAGAAATGGGCTGGCTTTTGCAATGAGGATTTATTATGTTAAAATAAATAATAAAATATGTTTATTATGTTAAAAGCTTATAGTTCTGAGGCCATGAGAGTGTCCAAATCAAGGCGTCATGAGGAGACCCTTTCTCCCTAGCTGCAGCTGTAGGCAGTCAGGCACATGGTGGGCTCCGCCTGTAGCTCTCCTGTCTTCCAGCCTCACTGCTTCAGCTTCTGTCTACAGGAGCTTCCTCTCAGATTCTGAGTTCCTTTAATTTTGGATTCAGGGTCCTGGAGCCTTCACTTTCAGCTTCTGGATTCCTCTCTCTCTCTCTGGCTTTTTTTGTTATCTGTGGATTTTTATGCCTTTTTACTTTTTACTAAGGACTACACTGAGGTGATTAAGAGCCAACCTGAGCCACACAATCTAATCAAAGGCCCTTAACAGAAGCAATTTAATCAAAAGATCCCACCTACAATGGGTTTACATGCATAGGAGTGGATTAGCCCTAAGGACATGATTTTCTAAGATACACAAAAGCTCTCAGTCTCACACTCCATGCTCTGGACCTCAGAAATGCATGTTCTTTCCATATGCAAAATACATTCATTCCACCACAATGTTTCAAAAGCCTCAAATTATTTGGTAACAGTTTTAAGTGCAAAATCTCATCAGAATGAGTTATAGGCATATAATTTGTCCTAGCGCAAAAATTCTGCTCTGACTGTGGAACTGTAAAGCTTTAAAAAACAGTTCACAACCTCCATTATACAAAGCAGGGATGGTTATAGAATAAATATTCCCATTATCATAAGGAGAAATTAGATGGGAAACAGGGTCACTGTTACCTAACAGTTCTGAAATCCTGCAAGGCATACTCCATTAGCTTTCAAAGTCTGAGAGTCCCCTTTAGAACCATAGTTCCTTCAGTATGAAGTTTCTATTATTCTAGCCTGGATTACTAATCCCTCTTGTTTAGTATCTAATCTGACATTTCTCCCAATCAGTACATTTTTATTTCAGATACTAAGTTGTTAAAGTTCAGTTTCTCTCTATTTTTTATTCCTTCATTTACTCCAATCATTTTTTTTTATCATTTCATTTGATTCCTTGAGTATAGTTACAATAGCTCTTTTAAAGTTTTCGCTAAATCCATCTTTTTATCTTTTCATATTCGCAAATATTTCTCCTGGTTATGTTTAATAGATTTTTATGTCCTTCACATGTCTAATAATGTTTAATTGGGTGTGGACAGTGCCAATATTATTTTGTCAAATGCTGAGATTTGTTGTCTTACTTTAAAGCATTTTGCACTTTGTTCTTTCATTCAGTTAAGTTACCTGAGGATGAGCTTGGTGCTTTTCAGTCTTGGTTTTAAGGTTAGGTAGTTTTTAGTTTTACAATAGCATTTACTGTATATTATTTTAATCCTAATATTTAGATATGGCACTTGGAAGACCTCTCCTGAATACATGGTTATTCAATGAGCCCTTGCAAATCTGACTTTCAAGTCTCAGACAACTCCCAGTTCTGTGTGAGCTCTTGGAATTGTCCAGTTCACAGATCTCTTTCTTTTGCCCAGCCTTGTGCAGTTTCACCTACACATGTGTGTCTTAGAATAACAGCAACATACCAATATTAAGTTATGCAGACTCTGGATACTTTCTTCTTTGATTTTTGACACTTGTGGTACTATTTCAAGCTTCCCCCAATTAACTATTATTTGTTCTATCAATTATAAACCGGAACTCTTAATACACCAGGATTTTGGAAAAGTGTCAGCATAGCCAGGTGGTGGGGCCCAGTTATTTGTTCACGCAAATGCCTGTGTAATTGTTAGTGTGAGGACATTTTGTGGACTTAAATCATTGGTATTTGATTGCACCTGTGACTGACAACATCTATGATCAACTGAGGAGATGGCCTTCAACAATGAGAGATGCCTCATCCAATCTGTTGAGAGCCTTGAAAGAAGAAGTGAATTCAGAAGACATAATTTTCATCTCTACCTCTGCCAACCAGCTTCTCCTAGCAAATTTACTGAAAATCTTTATCAGTGGTCCAAGGCTGTAGCCTGCCCTACGAGATTTGAAACTGTGTATCCCCAGTCACGTGAGGCAATTTTACAAAATCTCATCATATTCACAGATATCCCCTGTGGGTTCTCTTTTCCTAGAGATCCGTGACTAATGCATGGCCTTTCCCCCTTCCTGGTTAGGGAGATCTAATGTTCAATCCCTGATTCCTGACATCACTCTACTTTCTAACTTAAACTCCAGAGATAAATTAAATTTGGAGTTATTTTCTTTTAAATTAAGACCACAATTTTGGAAACTCAATCTACTTAAGAAAACCCACTCATTGAATACCTGGTGAAGGAATTTTCTCAGATCCATGTTTCCCTCCATGGGATTCTTCAAACTGAGCAAGCCATCTAAAATATTTATATTTATAGAGGGAAATTTTAATTATAGCATCAGACACATTGAAAATGCACAATTGTTAGTAAATAAGGTGTCAGAATTAGTGTACTGAACTGAATGGCCCTAATAAAAAAGATTGTTCTGAGTACACCAGTCTAAAAGAATAGAACAGTCTGTAGAAGACATTAAAACAGTAGTACTGCGCCCATATTTTTATTTCTCTTATCATTAGTCCATCCATCATAAATACTCTGTTCTTTTGGTAAACATTATAAAATTTCATGTAAAGTAAGTTTTCTTCCAACTCAGATCTCCAGTATGTTGCCCCAGAGTTCAAATCTTCCAAAACTTTTCGAGGCCTGCTGCAAAGCTGTGTACTGTATGCTTGTAGCACACTCTGCTCCATTCCTGCAAAAAAAGAAATATGAATGCCCCATATGCAATTTTTTTAGCTATTAAACACTATTCAAAAAACTAAAAAGAAGCAGGTGAAATTAATTATAAGAATATGTTTTATTTCATCCAGAATATCCAAAATATCATTTCAAGTTGTTATAAATATAACAATGTTTTAACTTTTTATTGTAGTGACATTTTTTTAAATATACTTTTTTATTTTTTTAAATATGATACTTAGATGACATAGATGTTACATAAAAAATATAGAGGAGTATGATCCATGTGCACTCGAGAAGAATGTATATCCCGCTGTGTCTGGGTGTAGTGTTCTGTATATGTCTATTAGCCCCAGATCCTCAAATGTATTATTCAAAGTCTTTGTTTCTTTATTGATTCTTTGTCGAAATGTTCTGTCTAATGGTGATAATTGTGTATTAAATTCCCCCACTTTACTTGTAAAAGCATCTATTTCTCCACTTAGTTTTTCCAGTGTTTGCCTCATGTATTTTGAGACACCCTGGTTAGGTACTCTTCTTGATAGATTACCACTTTTATTAATATATAGTGCCCTTCTTTGTCTCTTACAATAGTTTTACATTTAAAGTCTATTTTGTCCAATATTAGTATAGCTACATCTGCCCTTTTTTGGTTATTATTTGCATGTAAAAATTTTTTCCAGCTATTCATTTTCAGCTTCCATGCAATCCCTGGGTTTAAGGTGGGTTTCTTGTAGACATCATATAGATCGGTCCTATTTCCTTATCCCTTCTGACAATCTGTGTCTCTTGACTGTTGAGTTTAATTCATTAACAATCAATGTTATTACTGTCAAGGACTTACTTACATTACCCATACTTTCTTTAGGTTTATGCACGTCATATGTTGTTTTTATTTCTCTTTTTATCTCTTTAGTTGTTTTGAAACCCTCCTCCAACTCTCTCTCTCCTAGTTTTTCCTTTCGACCTGCAGAACACCCTTTAGTATTTCTTGAAAGGCAGAGTTCTTGTTGACATACTCTCTTAATTTCTTTTTATCTGTGAATATTTTGAACTCTCCCTCGTTTTTGAATGACAGCTTTGCTGGATAGAGAATTCTTGCCTGGAAGTGTTTTTCTTTTAGCACCTTAACTATGTCATACCACTGCCTTCTTGCTCCATGGTTTCAGATAAGAAAACAGTGCTTAATCTTATTGAGCTTCCCTTGTATGTGATGGTTCTATTTTCTCTCATTGATTTCAGTATTTTCTCTCTGTCTTAATCTTTGGACAATTTGACAATTATATATATTGGTGTAGACCTGTTAAGATTTATAATGTTTGGGGAGTGCTGTGCTTCCTGGACATGTACATCCATCTCCCTCAATAGGATTGGGTAGTTTTCAGGCATCATTTCCCCCATCACTCCTTCTGTCCACTTTCCCATTTCTTCTCCCTCTGGAAAGCCTATATTGAATATGTTTGTGCATTTTATGTTGTCATTCATATCTGTAAATCCCTGCTGGATTTTTTCTTTTTATCTATCTCTTCTACTAAATGTTTGATTTCATATGAATTGTCTTCCACATCGCTGACTCTTTCCTCTGCCTGATCAAATCTGCTCTTATATGCTTCCACTGTCTTTTTGATTTCTTGGATTGTGCCCTTAATCACCATCTCATCCTTTATCTTTTTATGTATGATTACAGTTTATTCAGTATGTTCTCCCTGTGTCTTCTTAATAACCTTAATCTCTTCCTTCACTTCATTAAGTTGATCTATGATATTTGTTTGGACATCTCTGATTATTTGTGCCATGTTCTGCCTCTCCTCTAGTTTTTTCGTTTGTTCATTGGAGTGGGCCATGCCATCTGGTTTCTTAGTATGGCTTGTAATTTTTTGTTGGTGTCTAGTCTTCTGTTTGTCTTGATGGATTTTTTCATTTGATTAGCTTCTCTCTGTAATCTATGGTTTTATTTTGTTGTTGTTTTTGTGTATGGTAAGATTTCACTTTCACACTCCATTCCTCTTATTCTATTTCCTTTTGTTATCAATGTTCCCTTTTAAAAAAAATAGGACCAGAAAAATGGAAAGATGCAGGAAGAGAAAAATAATAATAGCAATAATAATAGTAAAAGGTAGAAGAGGAACCATACAAGACCTAGGATATTGAAAAATTAACACAAGTAAGAAGTAAAGAGGTATAGGATTAGAAAAGTGGAATAGAATCAACAAATCAAGAAACAGAATAGAGAAAAATATTTGGAATGAATTACAAGGCCAGAATAATGAGAAGAGGGGAAAAGTAAAAAGAAAAAGAAAAAGAAGGTAAAAAAGAAAGAAAACAGAGAAAAAAAAGAGAAATAAAAACAAGAAAAATTGAAGACCAAGTTAATAAGAGGTGGAAGGAAAGAACAAAAACAGAAAAGAGAAGATATAAAGATGAAGGAGAGAAAAGGAATAGCATAGGTGAGAAAAGGGTAAACAGAAGATAAAAAGAAAAAAAAAAAAAAAACCCAAACTGAGAAACAAAGGAAGAGGAAATACAACAATAGTAACAGGACAGTGGTGATTCATTTAAAAAGAAGAGAAAGAGGAATGAAAAAAAAAAAAATAAAAAAAAAAAAATAGACATGGAAACTAGCCTTGTCTCTTAGACCTCTAAGAATCTTCTCAGGCTGCTGGTGTTCATCAATCAATCACCTTGCCGCGTGCCCTCTGCAGATTTTGAACTGGGTTTTAGTGAGTAAACTAAGGAAATTTTAAAAATGAAACTTTTTTTTTTTTTTTAAATAGGATATCCAAGAAAAGCTAACACAAAGAGAATGTCTATATGTTCCCTGTCATAAAGTTTCAGCTGGATGCCTGGTAACCTGGTGGATCACTTTTCTAAGAAGAAGCCAGGAATGGAACAGGGATCTCACATATGCTAAGCAGGAATTCTTCCACTGAACCAATCTTTCTCCTTAGGTTAATTTGCCATTTGAAAAACTCTTTAACATGCTCTGTGTCCATCATCAAAAGATCATGTCCCAAAAACACCCCTTGGTCCATCTATTGTATTCCTCCCTCTCCTCCCTTCAGGACTCATGATAATCACACAGATTAACTCTTTGAAGGGCAAGTTTCATAGTTACTTGCAACAACATTGAGGGCTTGACATACTGGCCTGTCCTCCCCTATTAGGCACTGTCTATATTCTCAAGACACTCCAGCCCCTCTATTTGAGTTCATAGAAGGACTCCCCGGGATGGGCATCCAAAATTTTCCCACTCATTATGTGAGTCTCCATTCACTGATACAACACACTATGACAAGATAAACAATGTGCAATCCCTAGAAACCTGCCCCAGGTGCACCGTCCCACATGCCCCCCAAATCCAACACCTGTGGTGAATTTTATAGAACACAGACATCCCATTTTTAACAACTTTCAGATGCATACTTCAGTGACCTTATTTTCATTCACAATGAGGTCCTACCATCACCAGCATCCATATTGAAGCTTTCACTGTACAAAAATGAAATCTTGTACCTATTAAGCCAAAACTCTCCATTCTGATTCCACTGCTATCACTGGTAACCTGTAGCCTATTTTCTGTCTCCACAAATTTCCTTAATCTGGGTATTTCCTGTAAGTGAAATCATAAATATACTTGCATTTCTATCTTATTCCACTCAAGTGTTGTCTTCAAGGTTCATTCACATTGTGAAATGTATACAACTTTATCTTTTATTGCCTGAATAATATTCCATTGCATGTATAAACCACATTTTTTTCATCCTTTCTTATGTTTTTTGGTCACTTAGATTGCTCTCTGGCTATTGAGAATGATGCTGCTGTGAACAATGATGTATAAATATCCCCGCTTTCAATTTTGGAAATATACAATTAGAAGTAGGAGTGTTGGTTCCTATGTTAATTCTATACTTGACTTCTGGGGTCCCACAAAGGCTAATTTTCAAAAGGCTACACCTGACTACCAACAAAGTGTATGGGTTCCAATTTCCCTGCATCTCTGCTATCACTTGCTATTTTTCATGTTCCAGTTGGGCCCTGAATCTCATCAGAGTTGCAACACCTACTCTCCAGGTCATTGGACTCACTCAGAAAAACTAACAAGGAGAAGATGATGGACAATGCCCATTCCATGAATTTTTAAATGTAACAGCCATACTAGTGAGAGTGAAGTGATGCCTCACAGTGGCTTTGAGTGGCATTTTCCTAATGACTATCTCTATTGAACATCCATTCACGTTCTTCATTGAAAATCTTTATCAGAGAAATGTCTATTTGAACCCTTTTCCCATTTTAAGTTGTATTTTTCCAATATATTCTTGTATGGATGAAAGGGTTATTTATATATTTCTGATATTAATCCCTTATCAGATGTAACTTCTCCCATTTTATAAGATGCTTGTCAATTTCCTGATAATGTCCTTTTACTTAAAAAAGTTGTTTTTAATTCTAACAATAACCATTTTATCTATTTTTGCTTTCTGTTGTTCATTCTTTGGGGTCATCTCTGCAAAATCACTGCCAAATCCAAGATCATGAAGGATTTCCCTATCTAGAGTGTTCAGATTTTAGCTCTAAAGTTTAGGTCCTAGAAATAGTTTGACTTCCTATTTGTTTATGGTGTAGATAGAGGCCTGTGGACATCTAGTTTTCCCTACAACATTCATTAAATGGGCAATTATTTTCCCATTTTAAATACTTGTTTCCCTTGTCGAAAATCAGTCAATGCTTAATGTGTGGGATAATTCCTGGATACTCCAATCTCTTCCTTGATCCATATATTTATTTTTGTGCCATAACCACACTCTTCGGATGACTGTACCTTGTAGTAGATTTTGAAAGTAAGAAGTGTCAGTCTTCATTTTGTTCTTCTATTTCAAAATTGTTTTGGCTATTCAAGGCTATTTGATTTTCATATGATTTGAGAATTGGTTTTAGTATTACTAAAACAATACTGCTGAATTTTGATGGGTTTTCCATTAAATCTATGGTTCTTTTGTTGTATCATTGTCATCTCAACAATATTATATCTTTCTTTGAATGAACACGGGTTTTTTGATTTATTTTAGTCTTTTTAAACTTCTTATACTAGTGTTTTGTATTTATCACTTTCTTGTTAAAAGCATTCTTAAAATTTTATTCTTTCAGGAGTTAATATATTAGAATTGTTTTCTTAGTTTCAATTATAGATAGTTCACTTTTGGTTTTTCAGAAGGACAGCTGATTTTTGCATGTTAATCAGGTAACCTGCCATTTTGTGGAATTTGTTAGTTCTAGTTGTTTTTTTTGTTTTTTGTTTTTTTTTTTTTCACATATCACACAATACAAGCTAACTTTTATTTAGTATCTACACTGTATCACTATGCAGCAGGTTTTAAACTTTTCATTGTAGTAACACATACATATCTCAAAATTTTGCATTTTAACCACTTTCAAGTGTACAATTT
>JAKSZT010010858.1:24904383-24935481 GCA_026826555.1 Tolypeutes matacus | reverse complement strand
ATCTGTCACAGATAACCCAACTGTGAAGAGGGACCAACCCCTGATAGCCCTGCTGTGGTGAAGGCTGGTCTTGCCAACTGTGTGGAAGCTGCCCAGGAGGCACTAGGGTCACATCCTGTGTTGAAGCTCAGAGCACATTCCAGTTAGAGGCTCTAATGATGGGAAGCAAAACCACGTGACCAATGGTCAGATGGCAGTTCAGGACCAGTGAATTCCTGTCCATTTGCAGACCAGTAAGGGATAATAGAGAGGCAGTAAGGGATGACTGATTACTAACTAAACAGGTAGAATCAATTTACAACACGTTGCTTTAAAATTTTGACAAAGAACATTGCTCTGAATTATTATTGTTAGTTACAAATTTATTTAAAGCTCTGCTCAATTGAAGTCCTTTATAATCAAAACCGTTGCTGAGGAAGAAAAGGTAGAAATTTCTACTCTTGCCCACGTCCAGTCTGCTGAACTAGTGCTCACTTGTCCTAGAAGAGCAGCAACGTCACTGTATAGACTTGGGGGCTTCTCGCCGTGCTGAGCTTTAAGGTCCAATAAAATGGTAAGACTGGGTTAACTGTCAATTATTATATACTCCATGGGACCACTATCCCCTACCCCATTTTACTCAGCTGTTATCCCTTCCTGATGAGAGGCCAAGCTTGGGGAAATTGTAGAAGTCCATTCCATCCTGAGACTTCCATCAATCAGCAAGTACATTATCATGTTTGGACCTACCTTAAGGTCAGACAGCAGCTCAAAAGTACCCTAAGGCCACTCTGGGACCCTGGAGACCCCATAGGGTACACTTTCACTAGCCCCTGGCCCTCACCCTCTTTCCTGGGAGTTCTTTTCCCTGGGCACTCAGGAGGCTTAGCTCCTACTTGACATGGCCATAGGACTTTCTGGACTATGTCCTTGTCCTAGACCTGTTACTGTCCGTTCTTGCTGGAGCTGAGTCCTCCATCCCTCTTAGCCTGAGTTTCCGATGCACATTCCAGGCAATGGGCTTGATCCCCTCTTTAATGAGGTCAAGTGCTTGCTCTATCCTTTTGTTCAACAGAAATGCTCTCAACCAACCCTGCTTGCCAACCTTCATCTCCATGGTATTGCTACCCACCCACATCCTGTGATCTACTTTCTGCTAGGAAGCCCACCCATCAGCCATGTGTCAGTCTTTGGAACTTCATCCTGTTCTGGACCCTATTTCTCACTGTCCCCAAATATGTAGATACTCAGCTCTCTGAGCACCTTCCTTCCCTCCAGCCTCCATCCTTTCCCAGGACTGAACATTTTATACTTGACCAAGTAAGGACGTTGATATAAAAATTTTTCTACTGGAAGTTGTGATGGTTTCTACCCGTTCTCATGATTGCCTTGGGCATTTGGGGCTGACCCTGTTGTTGGGACCAGTGCATCCCTCTCCATCACAGATTCCAGCTGATTTTCTTCCAGCTCCCCAAGGAAATCTTTTATCCTAAATGACCTTCCACTGTTCACTAGGCACAGGGGTGGCCAACACCAGAGGAGGACATGCATGTGGGCTCATTTCCTGGGATACCCATCTGGAGTCATTCGTTTGTCCTGTAATAGCCTTGCCAGTGGTCCGGTCACATACCCCAGGACTCTTGTGAAAGCCTTGCACATGATCCCAACTGTTCCTGCCTCATTCAATTTAACCCAGTCTGATGAAAATTGAGAGGTGCCCTTCTAATCTCTGACACTTAAAGGTGTTTACCGATCCCGTCCTTGATTCCCTGCCCCACCTTTCCTTGTGAACACTTCCACATACTGTAGTGCATCCCACTGGACAGTTCTTAAGTCTTTCTTGCAGCCCACATGTTGTGTGGATAGAAAGAACATGGCAAGATGGTCTCTGCTTAAAGAATCTTAAGGGCTTCATTTTTGAAACCTATCAAAGAGCTTAAGCCTCTGAACACATTAAAGCCCACCATAACTAATAGTCAATTAAAATTTTAAAAGTAATTTGGAATTTATTAAGTGATAAAATAAATGAACTTAAAATTGTAGAAATAAACTTTGCAGCAAGAAAGGAAAAACTGTAGCTCTGAGTTTCCTGTCAGAAAGGTCAAAAGGAAAGCTCAGGGCACAAACATTATCCTATTAAATGCAGAATATAAAATAAGTTGGAGAGAAAAAAAAGTCTTTCTTGGTACTGAATTAAGGGAGGAAGATGCCTCAAAATTTTGAGTGGATGTGAGATAAAAATTTAATTAAAATTGTAAAAACCATAAATAAGGCTGATGGCTTTTCCTTGCCCAGGCATTACAATCCCAGGAGTCCTGAGGTCTTCCCTGGGGAGTTCCAAGCTCCCCCAACAGCCACCCTCCAGGGACTGCCTCTGGTATCAGCACCCCAGTGAGCACCTGGCAAAATTGGGCTTTAACCTCTGATGTCCTCAGCAGGAACAAGACTTCCATCTACCTGTTCCCTCATGCTCCTGGATGCCCACCTGCCCTACTTAGTACGAGAGATCATGTGGACAATTTTCAGGATGTCACAGGGAAGACCTTCAGCACCAGCTTGATTATGGGTATTTCATGTCAACAAGGCCATAATCTCCTCCCGGACAGACACTGCCAGAACTAGAAAAGTTCTAGTTCTTAATCCCTAGTGGGATTATGCCTTTGGCAAGGAGCAGAAGAAGGGTTAGCCACAAAGAGGTGAATAAGACAACAGACACCTGTTCCTGCTGTGACCTGGTTTGGGTACCAATCCTTGTTCCCTGACATTCATATTATCTCTTAACCTCCCTGAGCTGCCCTGTCCCTGACTGTCAAAAGATTATAAAGTCTTCCTGAGCTAGCTCGACTCTGGGCCAGGACATAAGATGCTCCACATGTTGAAAGCATGTCCCAGGGCATAGGGATGCAAGGAGAAAGAAGCAGATCAAAGGTTCTTAGCATACAAATGAGGCTAGAATGGAGAGTGACTGTCAAGTAAGGTGAGGTTCCAGTTTGGGGTGAGGACAGGTTCTGGACCAGACAATGACAACAGTTGCTCAGCATTAAATTACCTAAGACACAGATATACATGCTACAACAGGGTAATAGTATTAATTTAGAATGTATTTAAAAAGAAAAACTGAATAAAACCTTGAAAAATATAGAATATAATGAAAAATGTTACAAAGAGGAATAAAATGGCCTTCTCAGGAGGAGGTAAGCAAGGCTTTTTTTCTTGGGCAGGCTGAAGATGTAGAAGTAAGTCTAAGCCCTCATCGACTGCTAGGCCTGTCTCCAGCTCTTCGGATAGCTCTCTTGGAACAGTGATGTGGGAGCCAGAAATAGTGTTGTATCCAGCTCAATACCTGGCCATGGTTGTATTTGTGCCAATATCTTGGGCGCAGACACCAAATGTACACTCAGGGCTAGCGTCCCGCAAAGGCACCATGAAGTTTCTTCAAACCCTAAAGGTGGTCCAAACTCCATAGTTGGAAGGGGTTCCAGATCTTCATGTGCTGGTGATGGAGCAGGAGCAGGAGATATTTTAGCGGGAGGCCATGGAGGTGGCACTAGGGCTAGAAGAGGAGAAGGATTCCCCAGCATGACAGCCTTTTGAGGTGCCTTTTCAAAGGCAGAAAATAGCCTCAAGCATTTCATATGCAAAATACCCACACCCACCACACCCAAACCAGGAAACTTTCCTAGGTAGTGGTCCAACTGATGTCCCTTCTGAAGTTCCTCTTACTCCTGCACAACCCCAGCCCTGCAGATCCTGCCTGGGTTAACCACTCATGCCGTCTGCTCAGGCATACAGGCACCCACTTCCAGATATCCTCACCTTCTGCCTTGGACTCCCTGGATTGCAAAAACTGAAGCTGGGCATGAGCAGGATCAGAACTTCATTGAAATGTCTGGACCATAATTTTCATATCCATGGAAGCCATCAGGCCCTTGACAATCAAAGAGCCCTAGTGCTGAAAAAAGTCCTCACTGGGATGGTCCACCCAGGTTTGGAATATAGAGCTGATGGCACTTTGCGAGGAGTGTAGACAGCAGATCAGAGGAGCCTCCCCTTTTAACCCACTTTCCCTTCTGGAGGCATCCATGTGTATGTTTGTGGAGGGCTGCTGTGCATGGTCTGCCCATCCCCAAGCCCTGCACCCATTCCCCAAACACTCTCAGACCTGGCAGTGGCTGACTCTCCCCTTGTTGGGGACTCAGGATTATTGTCAATCATAGAAGGCTCGTGTCCAATATTTTAATAAATTTTACCTACATCAATGACCCTTGTCTCAAAACTGTCTCTCTTTACTGCCAATTCCACAATGGAATCTGGGTTGCAGATAGGTAGGGAATGACAGTGACTGCTCTGCTCATTGCTCTGCTCTGCTTCAAAAACTAGGAGCTCTTCAATGCCTGGTGAATGGAGACCTCCTGCCCATTTTACCACTCCTAATTGCACCTCAACATGAGGTCAAGGAAGCAACACCTGCAATAATATTTGATGCCCGTGAGTGTCTCATCCCGTTCATAATGTATTTTTCTTGGCCAGGGCACTGCCTTACCCCTCCTTACCTACAGATCAGCACCCTCAACTGATCATCCAGGCAGAGTCGGTAGCAGTTTGCTCAACCCATCTGGTACATGGATCATATCTTCAGTATGGTACAGGTTGAGAGAAATGAAACCCAAATGGGAAACATCAGATTTGGGTATCACAGTGATCTGACCTGTTCTACTCAGCCACTAGCCACACCGTACATTTCTGACACAACTGTGAAGTTTTGAGCACTTTTTTCTGATCCATAGTTATTTCAGCTGCCTGAGAGAGCAGGAGGACATGCCAATACCTACAGAGAGCCATGACTGTTTCACACCAACACACTGTTGACCCCCATGCTCATGAGATTAAGTGTAGTCTGACTCTCTAGAGGAATGGAAGATCAAGAAGCAGGGATTTTTTCGACTTCATTTCTGCAACTATGCTCAAGTTAGCAATGTCCCTAAAGAAATTGACAGCTAGTATGTATTTCTTGATTGAGCTCCTTGATCAGCTTTCCACATGTCACAGTGGTTCTGGGATAATTGTCCTAAAGGCAAGAGATCTGTGCTATTATAAGAATTTCTGGGGTGGATTCTGCAGAATTCTTTGCAAATGGGAAATTCTTATTTCTCTGGCATAAGGGTAGCTCAAACCTGTGACAAATGCATCTGACCACCAGGAGGATATGGATTAATCTGATCAGCTCCTGTGCCTCTATCAGCCCATTAAACCTGGGTCAACACTTTGCATAACTTATCTGCTTATGTCCTGAAATTTAACCTTGGATGTGTGTGTTCTCACTCCTACTCCCTGAGGAGCCATGAGAGTTCAGAGAAGGGAATTGACAGACCCAACCTTACAATGAATAAGGAGAATCAGGGATGTTGAGGGGGCAGTGTGTTCACCTTGAGAGTAGCTGGAACCAAGACCAGTTGAGTGGGCATGAAGGGGCAATTATGCATTTGAAATGTACAGGAGATAAGGAAGTCCTTGACTAAGTGGAGACAAGGAAATCCCTGACCAGAAGCAGAATGGGCACCAGCTTCTGTTCTGGCACATTTTGCCTGGTGGCACTAAGGATAGTGTGCTCCCAGCAGATTTCTTCCTTTTACCTAGAAGGCTTCCTTTCCACAGATGTTAGAACTGGGGCCAGCTATAGTGTAGACCCTAGAAATAGTCATGAATTAGACTCTTACACCAAAGATGCTGCAAAAGACAAAGGGGACCCACGGCAATATGTGTTTCTAGGACTATTGCTGTATTTGGAGCAGGATATGAGGCTGGCAATGAAGCCGGCCATGTAATGGAACTGGACATGGAAGAGGAGGAGGGTTCCCCACCATAACAGTCTTTCCAGGTGCCTTTCAAAAGCAATAAATAGACCCAACCCTCTCAGTTACAAAAAAAAAAACAAACCCACCACACTCAAACCAGGAAACTTTCCGAAGTAGTGGTCCAACTGATATCCCTCTTGAAGTTCCTCTTAACTCCTGGACAACCCCAGCCCTGGATATCCTGTCTGGGTTAACTTCCCATGCTGTCTGCTAAGGCTCAGAAGCACCCATTCCAGACATCCTTACCTCCTGTCTTGACTCCCTGGTTTGCAGAAACTCTAGCTGGGCATGGGCAGGATAGGATGCCCATTGAAATGTGAAGCCAATAAATTTCAAATCCTCAGATTCCATCAGGCCCTTGAGGTTCAGACAGCCCTGGCACTGAAAAAAGCCCCCACTGGGATGGTCTGCCCAGGTTCAAAATATAGAGTCAAAGACACTGAGAGGAGTGGAGACAGCAGATCAAGAGGTCTTCCCTATCAACTCACTTTCCCTTCCAAAGGTATCCATTTGTGTATTTGAGGAGGGCTGCTGTTCATGGCCCTGTTCATCCCCATGGCCTACACCCACTCCCCAAACACTGTCACACCTGGCAGCAGCTGACTCTCACGAAGCTGAAACTCAGGACTAGTGTCAATCATTGAAGGTTTGTGTCCACTATCTGAACAAATCTTACCTACATCAGGGACTTTGACTCATATCTGTCTGTCTTGCCTGCCACCTCCACAAAGAAATCTAGGTTACAGAAAGGTATGGAAATGGAGTGAATCTTCTGCTCATTGCACTGTGCTTCGAAAACTAGGAGCTCTTAAATACCTGGTGAATGGGGACCTCCTGCCCCACCTTCTAGATCCTAACTGTACCTTGGCCTGAGGCCAAAGTATCAAGAGGTGCCATATTATTTGAGGGCCTGTGAGTGTCTCATCTCCTTCATACTGTTTTTTTCTTGGCATGGGTATTACCTTACCTCACCTTGCCTACAACTCAGCAGCCTCAACTGAGCATCCAGGCAGAGTGGGTAGCCGATGCTCAACATATCTACCTTCCTGGGAACGTGGATTCCATTTGCAAGATAGTGCAGGGGAGGCCAAATCATACAAAGATGGGAAATATCAGATTTTGAGACAAATGGATCTGACCTTCATTACTCAGTCACTACCCCCACTGCACATTTCTGACTCAACTGTGAAGTTTGGAGAACTTTGTTCTGACCCATGGTCCACTCACATTTTTATTTGGTCCAGAGTTCTTTCATCTCCTTGAAAGAACAGGAGGACTTATCAATACCTGCTTCACACCAACATGCTGTTGACCCCCATGTTCGTGAGTTCAAGTGTACGTGTCTGACTCCCTAATGGAATGGAAGCTAAACTGGCAGGGATATTTTCTGTTTCATTTCTCCAAGTAAGCAAAATTTTGCACTGTCCCTACACACGTAGGCAGCCAGTATGTATTTTTTTTTTTTTAAGCCAGTATGTATTTGTCAATGAGCTCCATGATCACATTTCCACGTTTCTGTTGGTCTGGGGCATACCTCCGAAAGCCAAGAGAACTCTGTTATTATAAGAACTCGGAATGGGACATCCCGGATGGATTCTGCAGCATTCTTTGCAAATGGGAAATAGATCCATCCCTGGCAAGAGGTTAGTTCAAGGCTAGGACAGATGCGCCTAACCAGGGGGAGGAAAAGAATTAATCTCATAAGTCCCTGGGCATCTCTCAGGCCGTCATACCTGGGTCAAACTATCCATAGCTAAGCTACTTAGTTTCTGATAATGAAACTGTGGGATGTGTGTCCTCTCACCACTAGTCCCTGAGGAACCACGGAGTTCAGAGTAAGGAAGTGACAGATAAAACTTTACTGTGAATGCTAACTGAGTGAGGGATGTGGAGGGGTCAGGTTTCTCACCTGGTGAACTGGACCAGGACCAGTTGGGTGGGCATCAAGGCTCATTCGGAATCCTTGCGCAGGTGGGCAGGCACCAGCTTCTGTTCTGTCTCCTCTTGCTTGGTGGCACTAAGGATAGTCTGCTTCCAGCAGATCTCCTCCTCGACCCCAGAAGACTACCTATCCAATGTTCTAAGGGTTGTAGCCAGATGTAGGGTGGACCCTAAAAATAGTCATGAATTAGGCTCTTAAAACAAAGATGGTGCAAAAGCCTGAAGGGGATCCTGCTCTATAGTTGTTGTTATGACTGTTACTGTGTTTGGAACAGATACACCATTGGCAATAAAGCTGGCCATGGAGTTGACACTGGAGCTGGAGGAGAGGAAGGTCCCCCACCATGACAGCCTTTCCAGGTGCCTTTTCAAAGGCAGATATAGCCCCAAGCCTTGCAGATGCAAGAAACCTAAACCCAACACACCCAACCCAGGAATCTTTACTGGGTAGTGGTCCAATTGATGTCCCTTCTGACATTCCTCTTACTCCTGGACAACCCTATCCTAGGAGATCTTGCCGGGATTCTCCACCCATGCTGTCTGCTCAGGCTCACAGGAACCACACTCAGACATCCTCACCTTCTGGCTGGGACTCCCTTGATGGCAGAAACTGAAGTGGGGGATGGTCAGGATGGGAACACCATTGAAATGTCACACCCATTATATTAATAATATCCATGGAGACCAGCAGGTCCTTGAGCATAAGAATGCGCTGTGACTGAAAAAAGTCCCCGCTGGGATGGTCCACCCTGGTTTGGAATGTAGAGCTGATGGCATTGTGAGAGGAGTGTAGACAGCAGATCAGCCAGGACTTCCCTTTCAACCCATTTTCCCTCCTGACACTATCCGTGTGTGTGTTTGAGGAGGGCTCCTCTGCATGCCCCTGCCTATCCCCAGGCCCTGTACCTACTCCCCAAACCCTCTTAGACCTGACAATGGCTGTCTGTCCCCAGCTGCAAACTGATGACTATTTTCATACATAGTAGGCTCGTGTCTAATATCTAAAAAAATCTTATCTATGTTAGAGACCCTTCACACATCTGTCTTCCCTGCTCCCTCTACAGAGGAACCTGGGTTCCAGAAGGCAGGGAAGGCAGTGGCCACTTGCTCTTTGCATTGTGCTTTGAAAAGTAGGTGTTTTTAATACCTGGTCAAATGGCCCTTCTACCCCATATTCCCATGTCCTAACTGTGACTCGGCTTGAGGTACAGTCTCCAAGAGCTGCCATATTTTTTGAATGCCTGTGAGTGTAAGTCATCCATTCCTTATTTTCCTCTCTTTGACAGGGGCATAACCTAACCTCAAGTTTCCTATAACTGAGCACCCTCAACAAAACACCTTTGCAAATTATTTAGTGGTTTGCTCAACACATCTCCTTTCCTGGGACCATGGATCCTGTTTGGAGTATGGAGCAGTTGGTGACAAATCAAACCAAGATGTGAATCGTCAGATTTACAGGACAGAGGGATCTGTTCTGAACATACCAGCCATTAACCCCACCTCACATTTCTGACTCAACTATGGACTTTGAAGTCCTTGTTCTTTTTCCCTCTCTCTCTTTTTTTTTTAATCAGGGGAGAGCGCAAAGGCAGTCCCCACTACCAAAAATTATGCAGCCGAGTTTCCCACATTTGGGGAAATCACAGGGGTCAGCACTTCTGGAGTGCAATGGATAAGCCTCACCCTGGGAAAAGCACCTTCATGATCATGGTATCTTCCTGCCAGGTAAGTATGAAGCCCTTTTTCTTAAAATAGAGCCCACTCACACTTTTCTTGGGTCCAGGGGTCTTTCTCACCTTTCAGTGACCGGAAGACTTGCTCAACCCTAGAGAGAGATATTAGAGTATCACACCTAGAATTCTGTGTTCTCTCTATGCTTGCGAGATCTAGTGTATTTGCCGGGGTTCCTTGTGGAATAGAAACCCAAGAGTCAGGGATTTTTACTCCTTCATTCCTTCAACTATGAAACCTTGCAACTTCCCTGAAACAGATGGTCACTCACTGTTTATCTGTTGATTCAGACCAATCATCACACTCCCAGATGTCAGATTTGGCCTCTATCCACTTCTCCAGCCCCCTCAGTGACTTTTGACTAGACATTGGTTGAACACCTCCAGGATGGAATCTTCTATCCTCTTTATAAAAGGAAAATGGGTTTGTGCCATGCCCTGGTGTAGTTGAGGGCTGAGTCAGAGGCTTCTCTACAGGTGAGTGGAAAACAATTCTGTCCATCCGCAGCCCCTATGGCAGCTCATCATGCAGGGCATGGCCTTGGTCAGTATTTCCCACACCTCTACCCTTTCTGTCCTCTCAGTAAATATTTGCTGTTTGTCCTCTATCCCCCTCCTCTTCCAATGAGCCATCTGAGGCTCAGAGAAATGAACGGACTCCCAAATTCCCATGGAAAATTCTGGCAGAGTCCAGGCAATGGAGGGGGCAGTGTGCTCAACTGGGGACCATTTCTATCAGTTTCTCTTTGGTGGGGAGGAGAGCTTGAATGTTCTCCAGGATGTGTCCAGGTACCCCCTTTGCAGGTGGGCAGCCAACAGGTGCTGCACCACCTTCTCCTTGTTTGCCCAGAAGTTTGTCTTCACCAGAGTGGTCTCTTTCATCTCCTCAGCAGGGTTATTTTCAAACCAGCAGGTGGAAGGTTGGAACAAAAAAATGACATGCAGTCACCAGCTGCAACATGTCCAAAAGGATGGTTACAATTGGATTTCAAATTGGAAACCCCTGTCCTCAGTGACTGTAGCAGAAGGGAGACGGTGCATGCCTCTATGTTAGTAACATGGTACAGGGAGTCCTATTCTGAGCTCACCCATTTTATTTCACAGACCTCAAAAACCTTCACTCCTCTCTTGAAAACTAAAGGCAGTTTTGAAGACCTGACGCTAAAGTGATATCAGACTCTGTAAGGGATAAATACCTGGAGATTCCAGGATTGGAGAAAGACCCTCCATTGCCCAAGGAAATGAGCTGAAGCAACATGGAAGAGAAATTCCTAATGGTCTTGAAAATATTCAAGTGTAGATTATCTTCTAATGGGGCAAATGCAAATATGATTCTGGCTTGCAGACACAAGATGGACAAATTTCCAGACAGCTCACACCCAAGGTCAGGGGCTTGCAGGGAAGCACCAGCCATCATTATCTGCTTTTGGATCCCAGAATTGTTTCACAAAATCTGGCCCCAGGCATTCAAACTTTAAATATGTATAGCTCTGGAACAATCCGTTGCATTCCTGGGTGCCCATAATGGGTGATCTGGAAACATGAGACTTTTCAAGGTCACATGACGTCCCCTGCAGCCCTTTTGAAATGGCAACAGGAAGGAGTCCCTTCTAGGTCCAAGGGCCGTGAGGCTGAACATCTGAGGCTCCTGGCCTCCCTTTGGAACATGATGCAGCCCTGTCTCCTGTCTTGGAAGAGTCATGGTAATGAGCTCCATGAGATGGCAACTTGCAGAGAAACATGTATTACAATACAATCTTCTAACCTTTTTTAGGTAAAAACAACCAAGGGAACATAAGGATGAATAAGGATGAGGAAGGTGTTGAGAGACAGTCAAGCTGAGTGCAGGTGGGGTACCTGGGGATGGGGAGCACCTAGGGGCAGTTAGAATAAACAGCCAAGGCAGGATCAAAAACAAAGAGTCTCATGGTTTAACATGAAGTTGAACAGCATAAAGGCCTCTTTTCTGATATTCTAACAAACATTGCACCTGGTCACAGCTGGGGCTGGGTGTTGGGGTTTGGGGGCGTGGAGTCCCAGATTCCTCAGGGATTGGGAGTGAGTTCCAACATGGTGACTACCTGGAGCTTTGTCAGGGTAGGGGCTCTGCCCTGGGGTCCCGTGGCTGACTCTGACCTGTGTGTGGAGAACCCTCAGCTCCTGTCTCACCTCCAGTCTGTTCTGGCCTCTGTTGGTGGCCGTGGGTTCTGACATCCTGGTCATGAAGGTGGTGTTGATGACACCGTCGTCTTGCTCTGAGCTGGTCTCAGGGGTCGAGCGCTGCAGAAACAGGGTCATCAGCACGGCCGCAAGGCATCAGGGTCTAGACTCGCAGTGACCAAGCTGCACAACCCCACATGAAATTCTACTTCTAGATAAGGCAAAGACCCTGTAAATATACACCTCCTCCCAGGAGGGCATTGACAACTCCAGAGCTCAGGATCAATGTCTGGGCAGAGGTGCCCCAACCCGAGGCCACCTCTTCTGGCCTTGCCAGCCATGACCTGGACGTGAACATGATGAGCCCACCAGGTGTCCATCCCCAATCAGCTCTTTCAGATGCCAGAAGTTCCCTGTTCCTCTGGATTCTGTCCAGCCTTTGAGCCTGGAGCCCCGCCTTTCTCTGGGCCTCCTTTCCTTAACTGAAATGTGATTGTTTGAAAGTCGATCTGGGTAAGAAGGTGCTAAGCAAGGACAGCCTAGGCGAGGTTGGTGAGGCCGCAGTCGGAGCGCTCCCTTAAAGCCACGAGGCAATGGACAACATGGACAGTGGTCAGGTTCCTGCTCCCAGCACGGCACACACAAGGGCCTGTGCAGGACAGAGGAAGGTACTTGCTATGGACCCTGCCTCTTTGGGCATGCGCAAGGGTACAATGTTTCCGCACCAGGCTTTCAGGTCCCAGCTCTGTGTCAACCCCCCCAGGGGGCCCTGGAACACCCCAACTCCAGCTAGGATGATCTTCCTGATCCTGGACCTGGTCTGAGTGGAGAGCTTGGTGTTGCAGGAGCCTCAGAATGCACTGCCTGTCAGATCCAGTGGTGGGCGTGATCTGCGAGCCTGCGGAGAGCCAGTGGTGCCAGGAGGCGGGCAGGTCAGGCCCCTCTTCCACCACCTCCCCCATTTCAGGTGGTGCAACAGGGAGGGTCGTAGCACTGGAAGCAGGAAGACCGTCACGCTGCCCAGAGTGGGCTCTGGCAAGTGCCTGTCATCAGGGAGCCCCTCCTGGCCCAGGTCTGATCCCCATTTTGTAGGTGAGACACGGGCTCCAGCACTCAAGGCCCCTCAGCTCTCAAGAACTGAGCCCATCCTGAAGGTGGGACTGGGAATCACTGCTCTGCACCTTCGCAGGTCCCTGTCCTGACACTCACGGCCTTTACCAGGGCTGGAGGTCCCTGGGCGGAGCAGGCTCCTGAGTCCAGGCTGTTAAGGCTCACATCTGCCCAGCTTTATCACCTACACACCTGTATGGGGTCGGTCACTCGCCCACTTTGCCATAAGGAACCTGAGGCTCTGTGAAGTCACCATGTTACAGGAGGTAGATCTGAAGAGGGCATGAGCTGGGCAGGTCCCAGGGAGAAGGAGGCCCTAGTGAGGGTGTGTGCTTCATGGGCAGCTCACTTGGGGGCATCTGACCCAATCACAGAGGGCTCTGATGCCCCAGGAAGGAGTCAGGGGAACTTCAGGGGGTGGATGAACAGGGGGACCCAACGCAGCAGGCTGGCCTGCCAGAGCCAAAGCATCCAGAGCTGGAGGGGGCTGCGTGGGCCCCCTGTACCCATCCCTAGCATAAGTGAGGGACGAGGGCCTGCCTCAGGGCTCCTTTGGGCACATGGTTTCTAGGGGGTTGTCTTCTCCACCCAGGGGACAGAGGCCCAGAGCAGATTCCTAATCAGCATTGTCATTCAGAAGAAAGTGGTATCCAGAAAGAACACATCTAGAGACCATGGGGACACTGCCCCCAAACACAATTCCCCTGGAGATTCTTTTACCTGTCACCATTGTCATGGTACTATAGGATGATTTTCCATTGTTTTTTGAATGCATATTTTGGGTAACATAAAATCACCTTTCCATGTTTAAGGGCCCAATCATACTATAAGATACTGCAATTAACTCTATTGATACAATTTTAATAATAAAAAAATCCTTTTTGGTTTTTCATTTTTAAAATTGAGTTATAGAGAAAGCTCAGAAAACAAACTTAAAATTACAGAACAGAATGGAAAAAGCTACAAGCCAGGAGTTTACTATCCGCTGAAAAGCTGGGAGAAGGAAGGGGTGGAGGCAAAGCTAAGCTGTGAACTATTCTCCTTAGCTTCCGGAATAGGGAAAGAATTGATCCTGTTTAAACTGATGAACCAGTATGGTGGTTAACTTCTTATCAAATTGAATAGGTAATTGTGATGATTTAAAGCTGTATTGACCCTGGAAAAATCATGTACTTAAAGCTGATAAGTTCCTGTGTGTGTAACCCTATCATAAATAAGAGTTTTTGATTAGGATAATTCCAATAAGGCCAGACTCAGACTTTTATGTTTTTTCTGGAGTCCTTTATAAATTTGATGAATATTGACAGAGACCGATAGAGAGAGAAAGCCAAGGAAGGCAGATGCCATAAGCCACGAATCCAGAGCAGTGCCTTTGCATGTCCAGAGGAGTCCAGGATGGGGTGCAGCCAGGCTTTGGGGAGAATGTATCACCTGACTGTGCCTTGATTCAAGCATTTTCGTGGCCTCAGAACTGTAGGCTTGTAAGCTAATGAATCCCCATTGCCAAAGCCAACCCAGTTCTGGTATTTTGCTCTCAGCAGGCTAGCCGACCAGAACATAGGGGTGTCCAGGTGTCTGATCAAATAAGCACTGGTCTCATTGTCACTAGGAGGGTATTTCATGGCTTGAAATCATTAGTCAGTTGACTGCATCTATGGCTTATTATATCTACAATCAACACAGAAACTTGTCTTCAGCATTGAGGGAAATCTTATTCCATCAGTTGAAGGCATTAAAGGAAGAATTGCTGGTTGCAGCAGTCAGAAGATTTTCTATCTCTACTAGAGACAGGCAGCTTCTCCTGGAGAATTCATTATCAACTTCATCGGGGTTTTCAACTTGCTGCCTGCCATATGGAATTTGGACTTGCCAATACCCACAGTTACATAAACCAATTCAATTTAAAAAGTTCTCTGAATATTTACATATATTGATCCTGTCTGCTTTGTTTCTCTGGAGAACCTTGGCTAAAGCAGACTTTGGTCCTGAGAATGGTTCTTGAGAAGCAGAATCTTTAAGATTTCTGACCTGAGTCTGGAGTTTTGGAATTTGTTGTCTAATATTGTTTAAGTTTGCTAAAAGCTGCTGGAAGCAATAATCGAGAAATGGGCTCACTTTTGCGATGAGGATTTATTATGTTAAAGCTTTTAGTTCTGAGGCCATGAGAGTGTCCAAATCAAGACCCTTTCTCCCTAGCTGCAGCTGTGGGCAGTCAGGTACATGGTGGGCTCTGCCTGTAGCCCCCTCTCTTCCAGCCTCACTGCTTCAGCTTCTGTCTACAGGAGCTTCCTCTCAGATTCTGAGTTCCTTTTATTTAGGCTCCAGGCTCCTGGGGCCTTCACCCTTAGCTTGTGAGTTCCCCTCTCTCTCTGAAGAATTTTTTGGTATCTGTGACTTTTTGTTGCTTCTTATAAAGGACTACAGTAAGAGGATTAAGAGCCAACCTGAGCCACACAATCTAATCAAAGGCCCATAACAGCAATTTAGTCAATGTACATAGATTAAACCTGCAGTGGATTTACATGCATAGGAGTGGATTAGCCCTAAGGACATGGTTTTCTAAGGTCCCAAAAAACTCACTCTCACACTCCATCCCCTGGACCTCAGAAATACAGGTTCTTCCCATATGCAAAATACATTCATTCCACCAAAATGTTTCAAAAGCCTTAAATAATTTGAGTAACAGTTTTAGGTAGAAAATCTCATCAAAATCAGTTATAAGCACATAGTCTGTCCTGCGGCAAAAATTTTGCTCTGACTGTGAAACTGTGAATCTTAAAAAAAAAAAAGTTCACAACCTCCATTATACAAAGGAGGGATGGTTATAGAATAAATATTCCCATTACCATAAGGAGAAATTGGATGGGAATCAGGGCCACTGTTCCCAAACAGTTCTGAAATCCTGCAGGGCGTACTCCATTAGGCTTCAAAGTGTGAGAGTCCCCTTTAGAACCATAGTTTCTTCAGTTTGAACACTTTCTATTGTTCTAGCTTTGATTACTTATCCCTCTTAATTAGTATCTAATCTGACGCTTCTCCCAACCCGTACATTTTTATTTCAGATACTAAGTTGTGAAAGTCCGGGTTCTATTTTTTATTTTTCCAAATTTTCCAGTCATTTTGTTTATTATTTCCTTAAATTCCTTGAGTATATTTTCAATAGCTCTTTTAAAGTCCTTGCTAAATTCATTATCTTTGTCTTTTTTGTGACATTTTCTATCCACATTATCTCCTGGTTGTGGTTAAAAGATTTTTATGTCCTTCACATGTCTAATAATGTTTAATTGGACAGTTTCAATATTATGTTGTGAAATGGTAAGATTTGTTGTCTTCCTTTAAAGCATATTGCACTTTGTTTTACCATTCAGTTAAGTTACTTGGGGATGAGCTTGGTGTTCTTGAGACTTTGTGTTAAGGTTTGGTATGTTTTTCTTTTAACTCTAGCTTTTACTATATATTATTTAATTCTAATATTTAGATATGGCACTTGGAAGACCTCTCCTGAATACATGGTTATTCAATGAGCCCTTGCAAATCTGACTTTTAAGTCTCAGACAACTCCCAGTTTTGTGCGAGCCTGGGAACTGTCCAGTTAACAGATCTCTTTCTTTTGCCCAGCCTTGTGTAGTTTCACCTACACATGTGTGTCTTAGAGTAACAGCAACATACCAATATTAAGTTTTGCAGACTCTGGATATTTTCTTCTTTGATTTTTGACACTTGTTGGTACTATTTCAAGCTTCCCCCAATTAACTATTACTTGTCCTAAAATTATAAACTGGAACTCTTAATACACCAGGATTTTGGAAAAATGTCAGCATAGCCAGGTGGTGGGGCCCAGTCATTTGTTCACGCAAACGCCTGTGTAATTGTTAGTGTGGGGACATTTTGTGAACTTAAATCATTGGTATTTGATTGCACCTGTGACTGACAACATCTACGATCAACTGAGGAGATGGCCTTCAACAATGAGAGACGCCTCATCCAATTGTTTAGAGCCTTGAAAGAAGAAGTGAATTCAGAAGACATAATTTTCATCTCTACCTCTGCCAGCCAGCTTCTTCTAGCAAATTTACTGAAAATCTTTATCCGCAGTCCGAGGTTGTAGCCTGCCTTACGAGATTTGAAAGTGTGCAAACCCACAGTCACATGAGGCAATTTTACAAAATCTCATCATATTCACAGATATCCCCTGTGGGGCCTCTTTTCCTAGAGATCCGTGACTAATGCGGGACCTTTCCCCCTTCCTGGTTAGGGAGATCTAATGTGGGATGCCTGATTCCTGACGTCACTCTACTTTCTAACTAAACTTCAGAGATACTTTAAATTTGGAGTTATTTTCTTTTAAATGAAGAACACAATTTTGGATACTTGATGTACTTAAGAAAACCCACTCAGGAAGAGAAGGATGAGAAGAGAGTTAAATGGACACAAATACAGCAAAGACTGGGGGGGGGGGCAGGTAAAAATGGATAAAAGTAAATAAATAAATCCTTAAAAAATAATGTATAGTGTTGCAAGATACAGACTATAATTAGTAGTAATACTTTGACAATGCTCTTTCATAATTTGTTAACAAATGTTTCACAACAATGCAAAGTATTTGTGGTGGGGTGATTTGTGGGAACCCTGTATGATGTTATGCATGTTTGTTTTGTGGCTTCACAATGTTTACTGAACACTTATAGTTAGTGTATGCTCATGTATGAATGATATACTTCAATAAATTGTTTAGAAAAAAACCCACTCATTGAATACTTGGTGAAGGAATTTTCTCAGACCCTTGTTTCTTTCCATGGAATCTACAAATTGAGCAACTCATCCAAAATATTTATATTTCTAAAGGGAACTTTTAATTATAGCATTAGAGACATTGAAAATGCACAACTGTAAGTAAATAGTGTGTCAAAATTAGTGTCCCGAACTGAATGGCCCTAAGAATTCATTTCATTAGGAGAGAACTTGTGACCTTTTAATAGAAAAGAATATTCCGAATACACCAATCTAAAAGAATAGAACAGTCAGTAGAAGACATTAAAAACTAACACTGTGCCCATATTTTTATTTTCTTAGCATTAGTCCAACCATCCTACACAATATGTTCTTTTGGTAAACATTATAAAATTTAATGTAAAGTAAGTTTTTGTCCAACTCAGATTTCCAGTATGTTATCCCAGAGTTAATCATTATTAAGTGTTTCTTTCAAATCTTCCAACAATTTTTGAAGCCTACCGCAAATCTGTGTATGTGTGTGCTTGTAGCACACACTACTCATTCCTGCAAAAAAGAAATATGAAAGCTCCATATGTAATTTTTATTAGCTATTAGCCACTATTCAAAAAACTAAAAAGAAGCAGGTGAAATTAATTATAAGAATATGTTTTATTTATCCAGTATATCCAAAACATCATTTCGAGTTGTTATAAATATAACAATGTTTTAACTTTTTATTGTAGTGACGTTTTTTAAAATATGCTTTTTTATTTTTTTAATAAGATACTTAGATTACATAGATGTTACATAAAAAATATATGGGCTTTTCATATGCCCTGCTCCCTAGCCCTCCCATATTTTCCCATATTAACAACATCCTTCATTGATGTGGTACAGTTGTTACGATCATTATCACTAAACGTAGATTATAATTTACATTGTAGTTTACACTCTTTTTGCACATATATAATGGCCTGTATCTGTCATTGCAATGTTACAATAACCAAGCCCCCAAAATGCCCCCAAATTAACCCTAATGTTCCCTTTCCGTACCCTCAGAACCTCCAGTGGCCACACTGCCTCCCCATCAATGGTAAAAGTTCATCCATTATTAGAATCACAATAAGTCTATAGTAGAATAAGAGTAAATCTACTCTAGTCCATTGTTCATTCCCAAATCCTGAGCATTCTGGGATCGTGATGCCCACTCTGCCTCTAATTGAGAGGGAGCTTAGTTCCCGTGTGGCAGTAGGATGTGACTATGTTGCTTGCAGTTGCACTCTCTTTGTTCCTTGCGATGGTTGTGTCCATCATTATCTCCTTGTAAGTTGTCCTGGGTGAGTCCAATTAACAGAAGAATAGTTGTTACAAATCTGTTGAGATTCAGGGCCCAACTAGTAGATTGAAAGCCCAAAGATTGAAGTCTCTTGGACATATACCTATCAACTCTAGTAGTAAATATAGGTTCAGTTAGAAGGGGCAAAGAGCCATGTGTAGGGAATCTACAACTGAATCCAATTCTGCCACACTGGGAAGCATCAATTCCACAGTAGGACCTACCAACAGGACACAAAACTCCTGACTCTCTGCCCTGACTATAGTATCTGGATGTCTCCAGAGCCCTCAAGAAGCCCCATTATTTGAGGCAATATTTACTTTGGCAGTCAATGAGATCCTGCTGAGACCCGCATAAGCATAACCTCTGGAATGACTTCCAGACTCACTTTGAAGTTTCTTAGACATATAAACTGATTTGTCTTTACCTTTTCCCCCTTTTGGTCAAAGTCTTTTTCCAGTTGCATTGCTAGTTGGTGTTTGGTAGTAATCCCTCAGTGCCAGGGAGGCTCATCCCCAGGAGTCATGTCCCACACTGGGAGAAAGGTAATGCACTTATTTACTGAGTTTCACTTAGAGAGAGGCCACATTTGAGCAACAAGGAGGCTTTCTGGATGTAATGCTTAGGCATCCTGTAATATTAGGCTAAGTTTCAATTTCTAAAGTTAAAGGTTCATGAGCAGAGCCAGCACTATTAAGGGCCCGTCAGTGGTCCATCCTCCTTAATTAGTTACTGCCCCTGTATTCAGGGTATTCTTGCTATCCCATTAGAGAATGTGTCGGAGTCCCCAGGATGGGAATTTGATATTCTTTTGGTTATTGTGTGAATCTCCACCCACTGTGAAAATGCCTCATGAATGCTTGAACACATTCATATTCCTTATAGGTATTCTTTATGTGAACCTCCTCCTATGCATCCCCCATCTCTGACACCCACACCACTGATCCTCCCTTGCCACTATTGTTACCCTTTTGTGATCCAAAACATCCTCAAACTGATGCCAACAAAATAACCAAATAAAATTGATAAGAAAATGATATAATATTGATAGTTTTAAAAATAATGGATAAAATACAAAAAAAAATTCTAAAGTTTGAAATATTAAAATACAAAAAAATTATTAAAAATTTTTTGACATGTCTTTTTTTTTATTTTTAAAAGATACTTAGATTACATAAATGATTCATAAAAAATAAGGGGATTCACACATGTCCCGCTCACTACATCTCCCACACTTTTCCACATTAAGAACATCCCTCATTAGTGTGGTGCATTCATTGCAATTGATGAACACATTTGGAAGCATTGCCACTAAGTACGGATTACAGTTTACATTGTAGTTTACACTGTCTCCCGCACAATTTTGTAAGTTTTGACAATATATATAATGGGCTGTATCTGTCCTCGAAATGTCATTTGGGACAATTCCAAAGTCCCGAAAATACCCCTGTATTATACCTGTATTTCCCTCTCCCTGCCCTCAGAACCTCTAGCAGCCATTGCATCCACATGAATGATATAGTTTCTTCCATTGCTAGAATCACAATAAGGCTATAGTAGAACACCAGTAAGTCTACTTTAATCCATAGTTCACTCCCCAGTCCTGAGGATTCTGGGATGGTGTGGCCCACTCCACCTCTAATTGAGAGGAGGCTTTGATCCCATGGGACCAGGCAGATGGAACTCTCTTGCTTGCAGTTATAGACTCTCTCCGTTCCTTTGAATGGTCGTTGTCCATCATCATCTTCTTGTTAGTTGTCCTGGGAGAGTCCAATGAACTGGAGAGTAGGTATTGCAACTCCGTTGAATTTCAGGGTCCACCTGGCACATGGACAGCCCAGAGATTAAAGTCTCTTGGACATACACCTACCAACTCCAGCACCAACTATAGGTTCAGATAAAAGGGACAGAGGAGGCATGTGTAGAGAAGTCACATCAGAGTCCAACTCTGTCACACTCGGGGATACAAACTCCAAAATAGGACCACTGACAAGGCACCAAACTCCAGAGCTATCTGCCATGATTATAGTTCCTGGGTGTCTCCAGAGCCCTCAGGATCCCCACTATTTGGGGTAGTATCTACCTTGGCTGTCTATGAGATCCTGCTGAGACATGTATAAGTGTTACCTCTCTGATGACCGCCCGACTCACTTTGAAGCCTCTTAGCCATATACTCTCATTTGTCTTTACCTTTTTCCCCTTCTGTTCTAGGTCTTTTTACAGCTGCTTTGCTACTTGGTGCTTGGCAATAACTCCCTGATATCAGGGAAGCCCATCCTTGGGAGTCATGTCCTACGCTGAGGGGACAGTAGTGCATTTATATGCTGAGTTTAGTTAAGAGAGTGGATACATTTGAGCAACAAAGGGCCTCTCGGGAGGCAACTCATAGGAACTCTCCAACACTAGCCTAAGATGCAATTTCAAGAGTGAAAGGCTCGCAAGCATTGTCATCAACATAAACGGCCCTTCCATGGACCATCTGTCTTCACTAGTCATTGCCCCTGCCCTTGGGGTATTGTTGCTGTCAGTTAGAGAATGTGACAGAGCTCCCCAGGATGGGAATTCAATAATCTTTCAGTTGTTGTGTGATTCTCCACCCACTGTGACAATGCCCCATGAACATTTGAGCATATTTACATACCTTATACATATGCCCAGGTGAACTTCCTCTCATGGAATCCCCATCACTTACACCCCACCCATTGATCCTACCCTGCCATAGTTGTAATCCTTCTATGATCCAAAACCTCTTCAAAAATGAAGCCAAGAATATTGCCAAATTTGATAAATAGGGAAATGAAATAATAATGACAGGTTTAAACACAAGAAATTAAACACATAATAATTTAGAGAAACTAAAATAAAGTGAAAAATATTGAGGTATTTAGAAAATGAAAAACATTAAAAAATAAAATAAAACAAATTACTTTTTGGATGTTTTTCTTTTCATCACTGTAATATCAGTTGTCCTGTAGGTACAGTGGCATTTTCTTCCATTTCTTCCCTATCTTAATTTTTTTAAATATTGCCTTCAAAGAAGATTTAGGTCACAGTAAGGCTCCCATATACCCCACATCCTTCCCCCTTTCCCCTTCCCTATTAATAATCTTTTCACATGTGGATGGTACCTTTGTTACAACTTATTTATAAATATTGAAACACAGCTACCAACCATGGTCAATGGTTTACATTATGGCTTACATTTTAGACCATACACTTTTATAATTTTTTGATGAAATTTAACATGATCTGTATCCATCACTGCATAATCATGCAGAACACTTCCAATGCCCCCAAATATCCCCTCTTCAATCTCTACTATTCCTCCCTCCCTATCCCTCGGGGCACAGGGAGACCACAAGGCTTTACTCCTTGAAGGACAAGATTCTTAGATACATGCATCAATGCTGAGGGCTGGACATACTAGTCTGTCCTCCCCTATTAGGAACTGCCCATGCTCTCGAGAGACAGACTTCCCTCTGCCTGAGAACAAATCAGGCCTCTGCAGCATGGGAGTCCAATTCCTTCCCACTCATGTGGGTCTCCCCGCACTGATACAGCACACTATGACAAAATGCTCACTCACACATTCTCTAGAAGACTGTCCCAAGTGCGCCCAGTCCCAAATGTCCCCGCCCACTCAATACCTAAACCAGTAACACTTCCTTGTCATATTGACAACAGAGTTTTCTCAAAAGTGTAGTTTTACCCATGTACCCACCTATCCTCATGTTCACCTATTCCCTCCCCCAATCCTCCTCCCAGTTCCTTGGACCATCCAACCCATACTCCCCACCCTACACCCCTGTCAAATTGCACCGCCCAACACAATAGTATCCCTACACCCCTGTCATATCTCTTCACTGCACAACTAGGTGGAAGTAAGTAGTTACTGGTTACTTTTGAAATTTCTTCCTTGACCCACTGTTTTTCTAAGAGTGTGTTAACTTCCATTTCTTTGTGCCTAATCTGGTTTCCTGCCCCTTTCTGATTTCTAGCTTCATTCTATTGTGGTCACAGAAGTTACTTGTACAATTTCAATCCTTCTGAATTCATCCAGAGTTGTTCTGTTGCCTAGCATGTGATCTATCTTGGAAAATGATCCATGTGCACTCGAGAAGAATGTATATCCTGCTGTATTGGTGCAATGTTCTGTATATGTCTGTTAGGTCCAGATCTTCTAATGTATTATTCAAAGTCATTGTGTCATTATTGATTCTCTGTCAAGATGTTCTGTCTAATGGTGATAATGGAGTAATAAATTCCCCCACTATACTTGTGGAAGCATATATTACTCCACTTAATTTTTCCAGTGTTTGCCTCATGTATTTTGAGGCACCCTGGATAGGTGCATAAATATTTATGATTGTTCTTTCTTCTTGATAAACTACCCCTTTTATTAATATATAGTGTCCTCCTTTATCTCTTACAATAGTTTTGCATTTAAAGTCTATTATCTCCAATGTTAGTATACCTACTGCCACCCCGTTTTTGGTTATTTTCTTGTAAAACTTTTTTCCAACCATTCACATTCAGCCTCCCTGCATCCCTGAGTTTAAGGTGGGTTTCTTGTAGACATCATATAGATGGGTCATAGTTCCTTATCCCCTCTGCCAATCTGTGTCTCTTGACTGGTGAGTTTAATCCATTAACAATCAATGTTATTACTGTCAAAGAATTACTTACATTAGCCATATTTTCTTTAGGTTTATGTATGTATGCCACACATTGTTTTTTATTTCTCTTTTTATCTCTTTAGTTGTTCTGAAACTCTCCTCCAAATCTGTCTCTCTCCTATTTTTTTCCTTTCGACCTACAAAACGCCTTTTAGTATTTCTTGAAGGGCAGGTTTCTTATTGACATGCACTCTTAATTTCTGTTTACCAGTTAGTATTTTGAATGCTCCCTCATTTTTAAATGCCAGCCTTGCTGGATAGAGAATTCTTGCCTGGAAGTTGTTTTCTTTTAACACCTTAACTATGTCATACCACTGCCTTCTTTCCAGTAAGGTTTCATATGTGAAATCAGCACTTAATCTTATTCAACTTCCCTTGTATGTGACGGTTCTATTTTTTCTCGCTGCTTTCAGTATTTTCTGTCTTAAGCATTGGACAATTTGACAAATATATGTCTTGGAGTAGGACTGTTAGGATTTATAATGTTTGGTTTGCACTGTGCTTCCTGGACATATACACCAATCTCCCTCACTAGGGTTGGGAAGTTTTCAGCCATTGTTTCCTCCAACACTGCACTGTCCCTTTTCCCTTCTCTTCTCCCTCTGGGATGCTTATATTGCATATGTTTGTGCATTTTGTGTTGTCATTCATATCCCTAAGTTTCTGCTGGACTTTTTCTATCT
This sequence comes from Tolypeutes matacus, assembly GCA_026826555.1. Lineage (NCBI taxonomy): Eukaryota > Metazoa > Chordata > Mammalia > Cingulata > Chlamyphoridae > Tolypeutes > Tolypeutes matacus. The sequence continues at coordinate 24,911,298 of JAKSZT010010858.1, read as the reverse complement.
TTTTTTCTATATCTTCTACTATCTGATTTCAGTTGTATTGTCTTCCACATTGCTGATTCTTTCCTCTGCTTCTTCAAATCTGCTGTTATGTGCTTCTGGTGTATTTTTTATTTCTTTGAATATGCCATTTATCACCATCACATCCTTTATCGTTTTATGTTTGTTTACAATTTCTTTAGTATGTTCTCCCTGTGTCTTCTTAATAACCTTAATCTCTTCCTTTACTACATTAAGTTGATCGATGATATTTGTTTGGACATTTCTGATTAGTTGTGCCATGTTCTGTCTCACCTCCTGGTGTTTCATTTGTTCAGTGGACTGGGCCATGTCATCCTGTTTCTTAGTATGGCTTGTAATTTTTTGTTGGTGTTTAGGCATCCGTTTTTCTTGATGTGTTTATTCACTTGATTAGTTTCTCCCTCTAATCTATGGTTTTATTTTGTTGTTGTTGTTGTGTGTGGAAAGAGACAGGAAGAGAAAAAGAATAATAACAATAATAATAGTAAAAGGTAGAAGAGGAACCATACAAGACCTAGGATATTGAAAAATTACATGAGTAAGAAGAAAAGAGGTATAAGATTAGGAAACTGGAACAGAATGAATGAATCAAGAAAGAGAATAGAGAAAAACATATAGAATGAATTACAAGGCCAGAGTAATGAGAAGAGGGGAAAAGTAAAAAGAAAAGAGAGAAAGAAAAATAGAGGTAAAAAAGAAAGAATACAAAGAAAAAAAAGAGAGAGAAATAAAAACAAGAAAATTTCAAGACCAAACAAAAAGAGGTGGAATGAAAGAACAACAACAGAAAACAGAGGATATAAAGATGAAGGAGAGAAAAGGAATAGTATAGGTAGAGAAAATGGTAAACAAAAGATAAAGAGAAAAAATAATCAAACTGGGTTTTAGTGAGTAAACTAAGGAAAATTTTAAAAGAATCATTTTTTAAAAAATAGAATACCCAAGAAAAGCTAACACAAAGGGAATGTCTATATGTTCCCTGTCATAAAGCTTCAGCTGGATGCCTGGTAACCTGGTGGATCACTTTTTTAAGAAGAGCTGGGAATGGAAACAGGGATCTCATATCCGCAAGGCAGAAATTCTTCCACTGAGCCAAGCTGTCTCCTTAGGTTAATTTGCCATTTGGAAAACTCTTTAACATGCTCTATGTCTTTCATTGAAATATCATGCCCCCACAACACCCCATGGTCCATCTATCCTATTCCTCCCTCCCTCTTCCCTCAGGACCCATGGTAATCACCCAGATTAACTCTTTAAAGCTCAAGATTCATAGTTACTTGTAAAAACATTGAAGGTTTGACATACTGGCCTGTCCTCCCCTATTAGGCACTGCCTATTCTCTCAAAAGACTCCAGCCCCTCTCTTTGAGATCATAGAAGGATTTCCCAGGATGGGAATTTAAAACTTTCCCGCTCATTATGTGAATCTCCACCCACTGATAGAACACACTATGACAAGATAAATAATGCACACGCCCTAGAAGCCTGCCCTGGGTGCGTTGTCCCACATGTCTCCCACATCCAACACCTGTGGTGAATTTTATAGAACACAGATATCCCAATTTAACAACTATCAGATGCATAATTCAGTGGCCTTAATTTCATTCACAATGAGGTGTTACCATCACCAGCATCCATATTGAAGCTTTCACTGTACAAAAATGAAATCTTGTACCTATTAAGCCAAAACTCTCCATTCTGGTTCCATTCCTAACACTGGTAAGATAACCTGTAGCCTATTTCCTGTCTCTGCAAATTTCCTTAATCTGGGTATTTCCTATAAGTGAAATCATAAATATACTTGTGTTTCTGTCTTATTCCACTCAAGTGTTGTCTTCAAGGTTCATTCATGTTGTGGAATGTATCACAACTTTATCTTTAATTGGCTGGATAATATTCCATTGCATGTATAAACCACATTTTTTCCATCCTTTCTTATGTTTTATGGTCACTTAGATTGCTCTCTGGCTACTGAAAATGATGCTGGTGTGAACAATGATGTATAAATATCTACTTGAGTCCCCGCTTTCAATTTTGGAAATATACAATTAGAAGTGGGAGTGTTTGTTCCTATGTTAATTCTATACTTGACTTCTGGGGTCCCACAGAGCTAATTTTCAAGAGGCTACACCTGACTACCAACAAAGTGTACGGGTTCCAATTTCCCTGCATCTCTGTTATCACTTGCTATTTTTCATGTTCCAGTTGGGCCCTGAATCTCATCAGAGTTGCAACACCTACTCTCCAGGTCATTGGACTCATCCAGGAAAACTAACAAGGAGAGGATGATGGACAAGGCCCATTCCATGAATTTTTAAATGTAACAGCCATACTAGTGAGAGTGAAGTGATGCCTCACAGTGGCTTTGAGTAGCATTTCCCTAATGACTATCTCTATTGAACATCTATTCATGTCCTTCTTTAAAAATCTTTATTGGAAAAAAGTCTATTTGAGCCCTTTTTCCATTTTAAGTTGTATTTTTCAATATTTTCTTGTATGTTTGAAAGGGTTATTTATGTATTCCTGATATTCATCCCTTACTAGATGTGATTTCTCTCATTCTAAAAGATGCTTGTCAATTTCCTAATAATGTCCTTTGCCTCAACATAGTTGTTTTTAATTCTAACAATATCCATTTTATCTGTTTTTACTTCTGGTGTTCATCCTTTGGGGTCATCTCTGCAAAATCACTGCCAAATCCAAGGTCATGAAGGATTTACCTATGTTTTCTTCTAAAGTATTCAGATTTTAGCTCTAAAGTTTTTGGTCGTGGAAATATTTTGACTTCATATTTGTTTATGGTGTAGGTAGAGATATGTGGACATCTGGTTTTTCCTGACACCATTCATTAAAGAGATAATTGTTTTCCCATTTAATATACTTGGTTCCCTTGTCCAAAATCAGTCAACACTTAATGTGTGGGTTAATTCCTGTATACGCAAATCTTTTCCTATGATCCATATGTCTATCTCTGTGCCAGAACCACACTCTTAGGTTGACTGTAGCTTATAGTAAATTTTGACATTAAGAAGTGTCATTCTTCATTTTGTTCTTGTATTTCAAAATTGTTTGGCTATTCAAGGCTATTTGATTTCCATATGACTTGAGAATATGTTTTAGTATTACTAAAAAAATACTGCTGAATTTCAATGGGTTTTGCCTTAAATCTATAGTTCTTTTGTTGTATCCTTGTCATCTCAACATTATTATATCTTTCTATGAATGAACACAGGGTTTTTTTTCCATTTATTTTACTCATTTTAAATATCTTAGGAGAGGCCAAGATGGCGTTAGTGTAGGAGGGCGTACACTGCAAGCTCCCAGAGCAAGGCCATTTGTGGACGGGGTCCTGCCCGGGGGTCTGTGCTGTGCACACGTTGAGTGAGAAGTTTGGGACATATATCTGAGCGGATCAACGGTGTGGATGGAACGGTAGAGATTCGTGAGTTTTAAGGCTCCCGGTGGTGTTTGGCACAGACGGCTGAGCCCCGCGGTTAGGGAGGAAAAATAAAATAAAATAAAATGGCCATTTGGAGCCGCGAGCAGGGCGAAAAAGTTTTATTTTCTGGGGATCTGGCTGCCTGGCGCCCCTTGGACCTTGTGTGAACAGAACAAATGAGCTAATCAGCACCCGGTGAACCAGAGGGCAGATTCTGGTCGGGGAACGGAGCTGATTTCCCTAGCCACCCAGGGATAAGACCCGGGCCGCTGTGGAGCCAGGAAGAAGGGACACTTCCCAAAAAAGGGAGGGTTCTGTTGGAAGACAGGGAAGGGTATTTTATATTTTTAGACATCGATCTGGCTGCCTGTACTGCCCCATAGCTTTGGGGAGCAGATAAGCTGACCTGAAGCAGCATTAGGCTGAGAGCAGACGCGGATCTGCACTCAAACTGATTTACTGAGCAGCCCGGTGACGCTGGAGCTCGGCTACAGAAGGGGCGGAATCCGCCGTCTTTAGCACTCCTCACTGACTAACAACAGAGCTACAGCTAACCTGGGGAGTCCGGAAAGTGAGACGTGCTTGATTAATTTCCACGGGCCCAGCTAGGGTCCCTTCCGTAAGGGGGTTGGTCTAGAGGAGGAACTAGTTGGTCTAGGGTCCTGCATTTGGCTAAAAATTAAAAATTAAAAAAAAAGTGAGAAGGGCACCTCAACAAATGAAAAATAAATTCTTTTTAATTTAGTTTAATAGCTAAAAGCTGCTTCAGGATCTGCATATAGAACCCTGTGGGGAAATTGATTGATAAACACAAGTAGGCAGGAAGGATCCACGTGGACCCTAGGGGAATCACTGACCCCCTTAGCTCTGTTTGACTGCTTGCCTGTGTTTCTCTCTGTTTATTTCTGGTCTCTTGCTATTGTTTCCTCTTTCCTCCCCCCTTCCTTTTTCCTTCTATTTTTTTTTTTTTTTTTTAAGGTGCTGCCAGCTTGTCGCTTCTTTGCTGGGCTTCTTTTACAGTAATTTCCCACTCGCTGTATATATTGATTCTGTATTACAAATTATCGCTTATCCTTCCTGCATCACTCTGCCTTCTGTTTTCTGTTGTGGCTCTTAAGAGACAACATTTTTTTCATAGGCCCACAACTTAAGGGTGTCAATTTCTATTCCATCTATTTTGTTTTCTTCTACTTCTTTTTTTTTTATTAGTATTAACTTTATCCTTTCAGACCTTTCTTTACTATTCCTCTCCCTCCTCATAATTCTAGACTTCTAAATCACTATAAATATATTCCTCCATTTGTTTTCCCAGTCCATTGTAGGAACTCCATATTTTTTCCTAGTACTCTACACTGCCTACACAAGGTAAATATTCATCTCATTAAGTCTCACTTTGCCCCTCTTCTAACTTTTATCAATATTTCTATTATCCTTCTGCCTTCCTTACATCTTTTGATCCCTCTGGCCCTAACCTTTTGCCTTCAAGGGAACATAGAAAGAAACAAGGAAATAAAATAAGAAGAAAAACTGCCAAAGAGAAAACTTAACTCACACGCAGAACCAACAGCTAAATAAAATTCTAGAGCATAGAGAAAACCTAATCAACTGAACAAACCCATCAAGATAATATCATGACCAGAGGGCAACAGAAAAATACAAATGACTCTGAGAAACTGGAAAACATGGACCAGTCCAATGCACAAAATAAAAACCAGGAAGCAATGCAGAACATCGAACAACTAATCAAAGTTATCCAAACAAATATCATGGACCAACTTAAAGAACTGAAGGAAGAGATTAAGGATATAAAGAAGATACTGGGAGAACATACTGAAGAAATAGCTAACACACCTAAAAAGGTAATGGACATGATGGTGAACAAAGGCACAAGCCAAGAAATGAAAAAGACGGCTGGACTCACATGGCAGCAGATTTGAACAGGCAGAGGAAAGAATTAGTGATATGGAAGACAATACAGTTGAAATCAAAGAGATTGTAGATAAGATAGACAAAAAGATAGAAAAAATCCAGCATGGTATCAGGGAAGTAACCGATAATACAAAACGTGCAAACATACGCATTATGGGCATCCCAGAAGGAGAAGAGAAGGGAAAGGGAACAGAAGGAGTGTTGAAGGAAATTATGGCTGAAAACTTCCCAACTCTATTGAGAGAGATGGATGTGCAGATCCAGGAAGCACAGCGCACCCCAAATAGTATAAATCCCAACAGGCCAACTCCAAGACATATACTTGTCAAAATGTCCAATGCTCAAGACAAAGAGAAAATACTCAAGGCAGCAAGAGAAAAGAGAACCATCATATACAAGGGAAGCACAATAAGATTAAGTGCTGATTTCTCAGCTGAAACCATGGAGGCAAGAAGACAGTGGTATGATATAGTCAAAACACTAAAAGAAAAAAACTTCCAGCCACGAATTCTCTAACCAGCAAAATTGGCATTCAAAAATGATGGAGAGTTCAAAATATTCACAGATAAACAGCAATTAAGAGAATATGTCAAGAAGAAACCAGCACTTCAAGAAATACTAAAGAAATCTCTACAAGTTGAAAGGAAAAAACAAAGGAGAGAGAATTGGAGGAGAGTTTAAAAACAACTGAAAAGTCAAAAAGAGAAACAAAACAACATATGACATACATTACCCCAAAGAAAAAATGGCTGAAGTAAGAAATTCGTTATGAGTAATAACACTGAATGTTAATGGATTAAATTCACCAATCAAAAGACACAGATTGGCAGAATGGATGAGAAAATATGATCCATCTATATGCTGTCTACAAGAAATCCACCTTCGACCCAGGGATTCAAGGAGGCTGAAAGTGAATGGCTGGAAAATCATTTTACAAGCTAAAAATAGCCAAGAAAGGGCAGGAGTATCTATTCTAATATCAGACAAAATAGACTTTAAATGCAAAACTATTCTAAGAGACAAAGATGGACACTACATATTAGTAAAAGGAGTAATCTCTCAAGAAGAGAGAACAATCATCAACATTTACGCACCTGATCGAGGTGCCACAAAATACGTGTGGCAAACTCTGGAAAAACTAAGAGGAGAAATAAATTCCTCTACAATTATAGCAGGGGACTTCAACATACCACTATCATCATTAGACAGAACATCTGGGCAGAGAATCAATAAAGAAACTAAGGCACTCAACAATACATTAGAAGATTTGGACTTAATAGACATATACAGAACACTACACCCAAACACAGCGGGATTTACATTCTTCTCCAGTGCACATGGAACATACTCCAAAATAGACCACATGCTAGGCCACAAAACAACACTCAATGAATTCAGAAAGATTGAGATTATACAAAGTAATTTCTCTGACCACAACGGAATGAAGTTGGAAATCACTAAGGGAAACAGGTTAGGCACAAGGATATGGAAGTTAAACAACACACTCTTAGACAAACAGTGGGTCAAAGA
>JAKSZT010010858.1:24853564-24899383 GCA_026826555.1 Tolypeutes matacus | reverse complement strand
ATCTGTCACAGATAACCCAACTGTGAAGAGGGACCAACCCCTGATAGTCCTGCTGTGGCGAAGGCTGGTCTTGCCAACTGTGTGGAAGCTGCCCAGGAGGCACTAGGGTCACATCCTGTGTTGAAGCTCAGAGCACATTCCAGTTAGAAGCTCTAATGATGGGAAGCAAAATCTCATGTGACCAATGGTCAGATGGCAGTTCAGGACCAGTGAATTCCTGTCCATTTGACAGACCAGTACGGGATAATAGAGAGGCAGTAAGAGATGATTGGTTGCTACCTGAACAGATAGAATCAATTTACCAACATGTTGCTCTGAAATTTTTGACAAAGAACACTATTCAAAAGTACTATTGTTACAAATTTATTTATTGCTCTGCTCACTTAAAGTCCTCTACAATCAAAACCATTGCTGATGAAGAAATGGTAGAAATTTCTGCATCTTGCCCACATGCAGTCTGCTGAACTAGTGCTAGTTTATCTTAAAGAAGCAACATCACTATATAGACTTGGGGGCTTCTCGCCATGCTGAGCTTTAAGGTCCCATAAAATGGCATGACTGGATTAACTATCAATTATTATATATTCCATGGGGACCACTACCCCACCCTATTTTCCTCAGCTGTTATCCCTTCCTGATGAGAGGCCAAGCTTAGGGAAAGTATAGAAGGACATCCCAACCTGAGACTTCCATCAGTCAGCAAGTACATTGTCATGTTTGGAACTACCTTAAGGTCAGACAGCAGCACAAAAGTACCCTAAGACCACTCTGGGACACTGGAGATCCCATAGAACACACTTTCACTGGCCCCTGGCCCCCACCCTCAGTCCCTGGAGCCCTTCTCCCTGCTCACTCAGGAGGCTTAGCTCCCATTTGACATGGCCATAGGACTTTCTGGACTATGTGCTTGTCCTAGACCTGTTCCTATCCTTTGTTGCTGGAGCTGAGTCCTCCACCTCACTTAGCCTGAGTCCCCGATGCACATTCCAGGCAATGAGCCTGATGCCCTCTTTGATGAGCTCAGGTGCTTGCTCTATCCTTTTGTTCAACAAAAGCACTCTTGAAAGCCTGCTTGCCAGGTTATCTCTACCCACCCCCATCTTGTGATCTACTTTCTGCTTTGAAGCCCACCCATCAGCCATGTGTCAGTCTGTGGAACTTCACCCTGTTCTGGACCCTATTGCTCACTGCCCCCAAATATGCAGGTGCTCAGCTCTCTGGGACACCTCCCTTCCCTCCAGCCTCCATCCTTTCTGAAGACTGAACATTTTATACCTGACCAATGAAGGACATTTATAAAAACATATCTACTTGTAGTTGTGATGATTTCTGCCCATTCTCGTGATTGCCTTGGGCATTTGGGGATCACCCTGTTGTTGGGACCAGTGCATCCCTCTCCATCACAGATTCCAGCTGATTTTCTTTCAGCTCCCTAAGGAAAGCTCCTCTTCTAAATGACCATCTACTATGCAGTAGGCACAAAGGTGGCCAACACCAAGGGAGGACATGTGTGTGGGCATATTCCCTGGGATGACCCAAGGAGGGCCACTCATTATCTGGTAATGGCCTTGCCTGTGGGCACGTAACATAACTCTGGGACAGCCTTGCACAGGATCCCACATGTTTCTGTCTCATTCATTTTGACCCAATGTGATGAAAATTGAGAGGTGCTCTTCTAATCTCAGTCTCTTAAAGGTATTTACTGATTCCTTCCTTCATTCCCTGCCCCACCTTTCCTTGTGAACACTTCCACATACTGTAGTGCATCCCACTGGATGGTTCTTAAGTTTTTCTTGCAGCCCTCATGTTGTGTGGATAGAAAGAACATGGCAAGATGGTCTCTGCTTAAAGAATCTTAAGGGCTTCATTTTTGAAACCTATCAAAGAGCTTAAGCCTCTGAACATATTAAAGCCCACCATAACTAATAGTCAATTAAAATTTTAAAAGTAATTTGGAATTTATTAGATAAAATAAATGAACTTAAAATTGTAGAAATAGACTTTGCAGCAAGAAAGGAGAAACTGTAGCTCTGAGTTTCCTGTCAGAAAAGTCAAAAGGAAAGCTCAGGGCACATTCATTATCCTATTAAATGCAGAATACAAAATAAGTTGGAGAGAAAAAAAGTCTTTCTTGGTACTGAATTAGGGGAGGAAGATGCCTCAAAATGTTGAGTGGACGTGAGATAAAAATTAAAATTGTAAAATCCATAAATAAGGCCGATGGCTTTTTCTTGCCCAGGCATTAGAATACCAGCTTCTTTGTGAGTCCTGGGGTCTTCCCTGGAGGGTTCCAATTTCCCCTAACAGCCTCCCTCCAGGGACCTTCTCTGGTATCGGCACCCCAGTGAGCACCTGGTGAAATTGTGCTTTAACCTCTGACATCCTCAGCAGGAGCAAGACCTCCACCTACCTTTCCCCCATCCTCCTGGATGCCCACCTGCTCTACTTGGTGCGAGAGATCATGTGGACAATTTTCAGTATGTCACAGGGAAGACCTTCACCACCAGCTTGATTATGGACATATCATGTCAACAATGTCATACTCTCATCATGGACAGACACTGCCAGAACTAGAAAAGGTGTGTGGGATTGAGCCCTTAGCAAGGAGCAGAAGAAGGGAGGGTCCCAGCCACAAAGAAGTGAATAAGACAACAGACACCTGTTCATGCTCTGCGACCTGGTCTGGGTACCAATCCCTGTTCCCTGACATTCCAGCTTGTCTCTTAACCTCCCTGAGCTGTACTATCCCTGACAGTCAAAAAATGATAAAGTTTCCCTGACCTAGTTCGACTCTGGGCCTGGACCTAAGATGCTCCACATGCTGAAAGCAGGGCCAAGGTCATAGGGATGCAAGGAGAAAGAAGCAGATCAGAGGTTCTCAGCATACAAATGAGACTAAAGTGGGGAGTGACTCTCCAGTACAGTGAGGTTCCAGTTTGGGTTGAAGACACATTCTGGACCAGACAATTATGACAGTTGCTCAACATTAAATGTACCTAAGACACAGATATACATGCTACAACAGGGTAATAACAATTATTAATTTAAAATGTATTTTAAAAGAAAAAATAAAACCATGAAAAATATGGAATATAATGAAAAGTGTTACAAAGAGGAATAAAATGGCCTTCTCAGGAGGAGATAAGGAAGGCTCATTTTCATGGGCAGGCTGAAGATGGAGAAGTAAATCTAAGCCCTCATCAACTGCTAGGGCTGTCTCCAGCTCTTCAGATAGCTCTCCTGGGAAAAGTGATGCAGGAGCCAGAAATGGTGGTGTATCCAACTCAATATCTGGCCATGGTGGTATTTGTGCCAATATCTCGGAAGCAGACACCAAATGCACACTCAGGGCTAGAGTCCCACGAAGGCATCATGAAGTTTGTTCAAACCATAAAGTTGGTCCAAACTCCACAGGTGGAAGGGATTCCAGATATTCATGTGCTGGTTATGGAGCAGGAACAGGAGATATGTTAGCGGCAGGCCATGGAGGTGGCACTGGGACGAGAGGAGGAGAAGGGTTCCCCAGCATGACAGCCTTTTGAGGTGCCTTTACAAAGGCAGAAAATAGCCTCAAGCATTTCAGATGCAAAACACACACACCCACCACACCCAAACCAGGAGACTTTCCTGGGTAGTGGTCCAACTGATGTCCCTTCTGCAGTTCCTCTTATTCCTGGACAACCCCAGCCCTGGAGATCCTATGTGGGATAACCACCCATGCTGTCTGCTTGAGCTTACAGGAACCCATTCCCAGATATCCTCACCTTCTGCCTTGACTCCCTGGTTGGCAGGAACTGAAGCTGGGCATGAGCAGGATCAGACCTCCATTGAAATGTCCGGCCCATAATTTTCATAACTATGGAAACCATCAGGCCCTTGAGAATCCAAGAGCCCTGGTGCTAGAAAAAGTCCCCACTGGGATGGTCCACCCAGCTTTGGAATATAGAGGTGATGGCTCTATATTCCACTGTGAGAGGTGTATAGACAGCAGATCAGAGAGGCCTTCCCCTTCAACCCACTTTCCCTTCTGGAGGTATCCATGTATGTGTTTGTGGAGGGCTACTTTGCATGGCCCTGCCCATTCCCATGCCCTGCACCCACTCCCCACACACTGTCAGACCTGGCAGTGGCTGACTCTCTCCTTGCTGGGAACTCAGGACTGTTGTAAATAATAGAAGGTTCATGTCCAATATTTTAATAAATCTTACCTACATGAAGGACCCTTGTTTCATGTCTGTCTTTCTTTCCCACCAATTCCACAAAGGAATATGCATTGCAGAAAGGCAGGGAATGACAGTGACTGCTCTGCTCATTACACTGTGCTTTGAAAACTAGGTGCTCTTCAAGCCCTGGTGAATGGAGATCTTCTGCCCATTTTACCACTCCTAATTGCACCTGAATATGAAATCAAGGAACCAACACCTGCAATATTCTTTGATGCCTATGAGTGTCTCATCCCCTTTATAGTGTATTTTTTTGGCATGAGCACTGCCTTACCCCACCTTGCCTACAGCTCAGCACCCTTAACTGATGATCCAGGCAGAGTTGGTGGCAGTTTGCTCAACCCATCTGTGTACATGGATCCCATCTGCAGGATGGTACAGGTCGGGAAAAATCAAACCAAAATGGGAGACATCAGATTTGGGTACCACAGTGATCTGACCTGTTCTACTCAGCCACTACCCACACTGTACATTTTTGACTTAACTGTGATGTTTTAAGCACTTTTTTCTGACCCAAGGACCACTCAGATTTTCACTTGGTCCAGAGTTCTTTCAACTCCTTGTGAGAGTAGGAGGACTTGCCAATACCTAGAGAGAGCCATGACTGTGTCACACCAACATGCTGTTGACCCCCATGCATGTGAGATCAAGTGTAGGTGTCTGACTCCCTAGTGGAATGGAAGTGAAAGAAGCAGAGATTTTTTTCTACTTAATTTCTGCCACTAAGCTCAATTTAGCTATGTCCCTAAACAAATTGGCAGCTAATATGTATTTCTTGATTGAGCTCCTTGATCACCTTTCCATATGTCACAGTGGGTCTGGGACAATTGACCTAAAGGCAAGGGATCTCTGCTATTATAAGAATTCAGAAGGGGATTTCTGTGATGGATTCTGCAGCATTCTTTGCAAATATTACATTGTTATTTCCCTGGCATAAGGGTAGGTCAAGCCTGTGACAGATGCATCTCACCACCAGCAGCAAATGGAGTAATCTGATCAGCCCCTGTGCCTCTATCAGTCCATCAAACCTAAGTCAACACTTTCCATAACTTATCTGCTTATGTCCTGAAATTTAACCTTTGATTTGGGTCCTCTCAGTCCACTCCCTGAGGAGCCACAAGAGTTCAGAGAAGGGAAATGACAGACCCAACCTTAAAATGAATGCAAAGAGTCAAGGATGTTGAGAGGGCAGGGTGTTCACCTGGAGAGCAGCTGGACCAGGATCAATTGAGTGGGCATGAAGGTGTGATTATGCATTTGAAATGTACAGGAGACAAGGAAATCCTTGACCAGGTGGAGACAAGGAAATCCTTGACCAGAAGCAGATCGGGCATCAGCTTCTGTTCTGGCACATCTTGCATGCTGGCACTAAGGATAGTACCTCCTTATACCTAGAAGTGTCTCCTTATACCTAGAAGTGTCCCTTTCCACAGGTGTTAGAATTGGGGCCAGATATAGTATGGACTCTAGAAATAGTCATGAATTAGACTCTTACACCAAAGATGCTGCAAAAGCCAGATGAGGGCCCAGGACGATACGTGTTTCTATAACTGTTGCTGTATTTGGAGCAGAATATAAGGCTGGCAATGAAGCTAGCCAAGGAGTGGAACTGGACATGGAAGAGGAGGAGGGTTTACCACATAACAACCTTTCAAGGTACCTTTTCAAAGGCAGTAAATCTCCCCAAGCCTTTCAGATACAATAAAACCAAACCCATGACACTCAAACCAGGAAACTTTCCTGGGTAGTGGTCCAACTGATGTCCCTTCTGAAGTTCTTCTCACTCCTGGACAACCCTAGCCCTAGAGATCCTACCTGGGCTAACCACCCATGCTGTCTGCTAAGGCTCAGAAGCACCTACTCCCAGACATCCTCACCTCCTTGTTTGGACTCCCTGGTTTGCAGAAACTCTAGCTGGGCATGGACAGAGCAGGACCTCCATTGAAATGTGAAGCCCATAAATTTCATATTCTTGGAGTCCATTAGGCCCTTTAGGATCAGGGTGTCCCAGCACTGTAAAAAGTCCCCACTGGGGTGGTCTGCCCAGGTTTGGAATATAGAGTCAAAGACACTGTGAGAGGAGTGGAGACAGCAGATCAAGAGGCCTTCATTTCAACCCCATTTCCCTTCTGAAGGTATCCATGTGTGTATTTGATGAGGGCTGCTGTTCATGGCCCTGCTCATCCAATGGCCTACACCCACTCCCCAAACACTGTCACATCTGGCAGTGGCTGACTCTCATCCAGCTGTGGATTCAGAAAGAGTGTCAATCATAGAAGGTTCATGTCCACTATTTGACCAAATCTTACCTACATCAGGGACCTTTGACTCATATCTGTCTGTCTTCCCTGCCACCTCCACAAAGAAATCTAGTATACAGAAAAGCAGGGAAATGCAGTGAATCCTCTGCTCATTGCACTGCACTTCAAAAACTAGGAGCTCTTAAATACCTGTGGAATGGGGACTTCCTGCCCCATCTTCTAGGTCCTAATGTACCTCGACCTGAGGCCAAGGTATCAAGAGCTGCCATATGCTTTCAGGGCCTGTGTCTCATCTCCTTCATATTGTTTTTTTCTTGGTATGGGTATTGCCTTACCTCACTTTGCCTACAACTTAGGAGCCTCAACTGAGCATCCAGGCAGAGTGGGTAGCCGATGTTCAAACACATCTACCTTCCTGGGACCATGGATCCCATTTGTAGGATGGTGCAGGTGGGGACAAATCATACAAAGATGGGAAACATCAGATTTTTGAGACACATGGATCTGATCTTCATTACTCAGCCACTACCCCCACTGCACATTTCTGACTCAACTGTGGAGTTTAGAGCTCTTTGTTCTTACCCGTGGTCCACTCACATTTTTATTTGGTCCAGAGTTCTTTCATCTTCTCAAGATCCCAGGAGGATTGCCAATACTTAAAGATAGCCTTGACCTTGTCACACGAAAGTGCTGTTGACTCCCATGTTCATGCTTTCAAGTGTATGTGTCTGACTCTATAATGGAATGGAAGCTCAAGAGGTAGGGATTTTTTCTGCTTCATTTCTGCAACTAAGCTAAGTTTTGCAATGTCCTTAAACAAATAGGCAGGTAGTATGTCTTTGTTGATCGAGCTCCTTGATCACCTTTCAATATGTCACTGTGGGTCTGGGGCAATTGTCCTAAAGGCAAGAGATCCCAGCAATCAAAAATTCAGAAGGGGATTTCTGGGATGGATTCTGCAGCATTCTTTGCAAATGGGAAATTGTTATTTCCCTGGCATCAGGGTAGGTCGAGTCTGTAACAAATGCATCTAACCACCAGGAGGAAATGGATTAATCTGATCAGCCCCTGTGCCTCTATCAGTCCATCAAGGCTGGGTCAACACTTTTCATAACTTATCTGCTTATGTCCTGAAATTTAATCTTAACGAGATTTCAGAGGAAAGAATAGACAGAATGAATCTTACAATGAATGTGGAGATTCAAGGATGTTGAGGGGGCAGGGTAGTCATCTGGTGAGTAACTGGACCTGGATAAATTGAGTAGGCATGAAGGTGCGTTTATGCATTTGAAATGTACAGGAGACAATGGACTCCTTGCCCAGGTGGGTGGGCAGCAGCTTCTCTTCTGGCTCCTCTTGCCTGGTGGCACTGAGGATGGTCTGCTCCCAGCAGATCTCTTCCTCATCCCTAGAAGGTTCCCTTTCCACAGTTGTTAGAACTGGGGCCAGATACAGGGAAGACCCTAGAAAGAGTCATAAATTAGGCTCTTACATCAAAGATGCTGCAAAAGACAAAGGGGTCCCCAGGTATATATGTGTTTCTATGACTGCTGCTGTATTTGGAGCAGGAGATAAGGCTAACAAAGAAGCTGGCAATGGAGTTGACACTGCAGCTTGAAGAGGAGGAGGGCTCCCCACAATGACACCCTTTCAAGGTTCCTTTTCAAGGGCAAAAATAGCCCCAAGCCTTTCAGATATAAAAGTACCAAACCCACCACACCCAAACCAGGAAACTTTCCTGGGTAGTGGTCCAACTGATGTCCCTTCTGAAGTTCGTCTTAGTCCTGGACCACCACAGTCCTGGAAATCCTGTCTGGATGAACCATCCATGCATCTGCTCTAAATCAGAGGCACCCATTCCCAGATATTCTCACCTCCTGACTTGGTCTCCCTTGTTTGCAGAGACTCTAGCTGGGCTTGGGCAGGATAATACCTCCATTGAAATGTGAAGTCCATAAATTTCATACCCATGGAGATCATCAGGTCCTTGAGGATCATAGAGCCCTGGCAGTGATAAAAGTCACCACTGGGATGGTCTGCCCACGTTTGGAATATAGAGTCAGAGACACTGTGAGAGGAGTGGAGACAGCAGATCAAAGGGGCCATCCCTCAATCCATTTTCCTTCTGAAGGTATCCAGATGTGTGTTTGGAGAGCTGCTGTTCACGGCCCTGCCCATCCCCTTGGCTTACAGCCACTCCCCAAACATTGTCAGATCTGGAAGTGGCTAAATATCCCCTAGCTGGGAGCTCAAGGCTATTGTCATTCATAGAAGGCTCATGTACCATACTTGAACAAATCTTACCTACATCAGGGACCCTTGTCTCATATCTGTCTGTCTTCCCTGACAGCTCCACAAAGGAATTTGGGTTGCAGATAGGCAGGGAAAGACAGTGACTGTTCTGCTCATTGCACTGTGCTTTGAAAATGAGAATCCCTTAACTACCTGGAGAATGGGGACCTCTTGCTCCATCTTCTAGGTCCTAAATGTACCTCAACCTGAAACCAAGGTATCAAGAGCTGCCATATACTTTGAGAGCTTGTGAGTGTCTCATCACTTCATATTGTTTTAATCTTGGCATGGTTTGCCTTACCTCACCTTGCCTAAACTCAGCACCCTCAACTGAGCATCCAGGAAGAGTGGGTAGACAATGCACATTACTGGGACCATGGATGCCATTTGCAGGATGGTGCAGGTGCAGTCAAATCAAACAAAGATGAGAAACATCAGTTTTATAGACACACGTATCTGATCTTCATTACTCAGCCACTACTCTTACTGCACATTTCTGACTCAGCTGTGGATTTTGGAGCCTTTTTTTCTGACCCACAGTCCACTCACATTTTTATTTGGTCCAGAGTTCTTTCATCTCCTTGAGAGAACAGGAGGAATTGCCAATACTCAGAGAGAGTCATGACTGCGTCTCACCAACATGTTGTTGACCCCATGCTCGTGAGATCCAGTTAAGGTGTCTGACTCCCTAGTGGAATGAAGCTCAAGAAGTAGGGATTTTTTCAGCTTCATTCCTCTGAGAGAGCAAAATTTTGCACTATCCCTACAGTATGTATTTGTCAATGAGCTCCATGATCACATTTCCACATGTTTCTGTTGGTCTGGGGCATACCTCCAAAAGCCAAGAGAACCCTGTTATTATAAGAACTCAGAATGGGACATCCCAGATGGATTCTGCAGCATTCTTTGCAAATGGGAAATAGATCCATCCCTGGCAAGAGGATAGTTCAAGGCTAGGACAGATGCACCTAACCAGGGGGAGGAAAAGAATTAATCTCATAAGTCCCTGGGCATCTCTCAGGCCATCATACCTGGGTCAAACTATCCATAGCTAATCTGCTTAGTTTCTGACAATGAAACTGTGAAGTGAGTCCACTAACCTCTATTCCCTGAGGAACCACAGGAGTATAGAGTAAGGAATTGACAGACCAAACTTTACTGTGAATGTGGACTAAGTCATGGATGTGGAGGGGTCAGGTTTCTCACCTGGTGAGGAGCTGGACCAGGACCAGTTGGGTGGGCATCAAGGTTCATTCATGCATTTGAAACATACAGGAGAAAAGGAAATTCTTGCTCAGGTGGGCGTCCACCAGCTTCTGTTCTGGTTCCTGTTACCTGGTGGCATTCAGGATAGTCTGCTCCCAGCAAATCTCTTCCTTGACCCCAGAAGGCTCCATATCCAATGCTCTAAGGGCTGTGGTCAGATGTAGGGTGGACCCTAAAAATAGCCATGAATTAGGTTCTTAAAACAAAGTTGGTGGAAAAGCCCTAGGGGGATCCAGCTCTCTAGATGTTGTTATGCCTGTTACTGTGTTTGGAGCAAGAGACACATGGTAATGAAGCTGGCCATGGTTTTGACACTGGAGCTTGAGGAGGAGGAGGGTCCCCCACCATGACAGCCTTTCCAGGTGCCTTTTCAAAGGCAGATTATAGCCCCAAGCCTTTCAGATGCAAGAAACCCAAACCCACCACATCCAACCCAGGAATCTTTCCTGGGTAGTGGTCAAATTGATGTCCCTTCTGAGGTTCCTCTTAGTCTTGGACAACCCTAGCCCAGCAGATTTTCCCAGGATTCTCCACCCATGCCATCAGCTTACACTCACAGGCACCCACTCCCAGACAACCTCACCTTCTGGCTTGGATTCCCTTGATGGTAGAAAGTGAAGTGGGGCATGGGCAGGATGGGACCTCAACTGAAATGTCATGCCCATTATATTAAATTCCATGTGGGCCAGCAGGTCCTTGAACATAAGAATGTGCTGGGGCTGAAAAAAGTCCACACTGGGATGGTCCACCCTGGTTTGGAATGTAGAGCTGATGGCACTGAGAGGAGTGTAGACAGCAGATCAGGCAAGACTTCACTTTCAACCCATTTTCCCTCCTGACCCTATCCATGTCAGAAGAGCCTTTGAGGAGGGCTCTTCTGCATGCCACTGCCTATCCCCAGGCCCTGCACCTACTCCCCAAAACTCTTAGACCTGACAATGGCTATCTGACCCCAACTGCAGACTGATGACTATTTTCATACATAGTAGGCTTGTGTCTAATATCTGAACAAATCTTACCTATGTCAGAGACTCTTCACACATATCTGTCTTCCCTGCTCCCTCTACAGAGGAACCTGGGTTCCAGAAGGCAGTGAAGGCAGTGACTGCTGTGCTCTTTGCATTGTGCTTCAAAAAGTAGGTGTTCTTAATACCTGGTCAAATGACCCCTCTACCCCATGTTCCTGTCTTAACTGTGTCTCAGTCTGAGGCACTGTCCCCAAGAATTGCCATATTTTTATTGCCTGTGAATGCAAGTCATCCATTCTTTATTTTCATCTCTTTGGCAGGGGCACAGCATAACCCCAAGTTTCCTATACCTGAACACCCTCAACAAAACACCTTTACAAATTATTTAGCAGTTTGCTCAACACATCTCCTTTCCTGGGACCATGGATCTTGTTTGGAGAATGGAGCAGTTGGTGACAAATCAAACCAAGATGTGAATCATCAGATTTACAGGACAGAGGATCTGTCCTGAACTTCCCAGCCACTACCCCCACCTCATATTTCTGACTCAACTGTAGACTTTGAAGTCCTTGTTCTTTTCATTTCTCTCTCTCTCTCTCTCTCTCTCTCTCTCTCTCTCTGTCTCTCTCTCTCCCCCCTCTCTTTCTTTCTCTCTTTTTTCATCAGGGGAGAGCGGGAACCCAGTCCCTCTCTACCACAAATTATGCAGTCGATTTTTCCCATGTTTGGGGAAATCGCAGGGGTCAGCACATCCAGAGTGCAATGAATAAGCCTCACCCTAGGAAAAGCACCTTCGTATCTTCCCTGCTAGGTTAAGTATGAAGCCCTTTTTCTTAACGTAGAGTCCACTCACGTTTTTCTTGGTTCCAGGGGTCTTCCTTGCCCTTCAGTGACCTGGAAGACTTGCTTAACCCTAGAGAGAGACATTAGAATACCACACCTAGCATTCTGTGTTCTACCTAAGCTTGCAAGGTCTAGTGTATTTGCCTGGGTCCCTTGTGGAATGGAAGCCCAAAAGGCAGGGATTTTTACTCCTTCATTCCTTCAACTATGAAACCTTGCAATATTCTTACATACATGGCCACCCACTGTTTATTTGTTGTTTCACACCAATCATCACACTCCCATTTCTCAGATTTGGCCTCTTCCACTTCTCCAGCCCCCTCAATGCCTTTTGACTAGACATTGATTGAACACCTCCAGGATGGAATCTTCTATCCTCTTTAAAAAAGGAAAATGTGTTTGTGCCATGCCCTGGTGTAGTTGAGGGCTGAGTCAGAGGCTTCTCTACAGCTGAGTGGAAAACAATTCTGTCCATCCGCAGCCCCTGACAGCTCATCATGCAGGGCATGGTCTTGGTCAGTATTTCCCACACCTCTACCCTTTCTGTCCTCTCAGTAAAAATTTGCTGTTTGTCCTCTAGCCCCCTCCTCTTCCAATGAGCCATCTGAGGCTCAGAGAAATGAACGGACCCCCAAATTCCCATGGAAAATTCTGGCAGAGTCCAGGCAATGGAGGGGGCAGTGTGCTCACCTGGGGACTATTTCTATCAGTTTCTCTTTGGTGGGGAGGAGAGCTTGAATGTTCTCCAGGATGTGTCCAGATACCCCATTTGCAAGTGGGCAGCCAACAGGTACTGCACTGCCTTCTCCTTCTTGTTTGCCCTGAAGTTTGTCTGCACCAGGCTGGTATCTTTCATCTCCTCAGTAGGGTTATTTTCACACTAGCAGTTTGAATGATGGGACAAAAAAGGACATGCAGTCACCAGCTGCAACATGTCCAAAAGGATGGTTACAGTTGGATTTCAAACTGAAAACCCCTGTCCTCAGTGACTGTGGCAGAAGGGGGACAATGGATGCCTCTATGTTATTGATAGAGCACAGGGAGACCCATTCTGGGCTCATGCATTTTATTTCACAGACCTCAAAAACCTTCACTCCTCTCTTGAAAACTAGGGGCAGTTTTGAAGACCTGAGGCTAAAGTGATATCAGATTCTGTAAGGGATAAATTCCTGGAGATTCCAGGATTGGAGAAAGACCCTTAATTGCCCAAGGAAATGACCTGATGCAACATGGAAGAGCAATTTCAAATGATCTTGAAAATATTCAAGTGTAGATGACCTTCTAATGGGGCAAATGCAAATATGATTCTGGCTTGCAGACATAAGATGGACAAATTTTCAGACTGTTCACACCCAAGGTAGGTGGAATGCAGGGAAACACCAGTCATCATTGTCTGCTTTTGGACCCTGAATTGTTTCAAGAAATCTGGCCCCAGGCATTCAAAATTTAAATGCGTATAGCATTCAAACCATCCATCCCATACCTGGATGTCCATACTGCGTGATCTGGAAACATGAGAAAATTCAAGGTCACATGACATTCCCTGCAACCCTGTTGAAATGGCAACATGAAGGAGTCCCTTCTAGATCCAAGGGCAGTGAGGCTGAACATCTGAGGCTCCTGGCCTCCCCTTTGGAACATAATGCAGCCCTGTCTCCTGACTTGGAAGCATCATGGTATTGAGCTGCGTAAGGCAAGTTGCAGAGAAACATGTATTGCAGTATAATCCTCCCACCTTTTTTAGGTACAAACATCCTAGGAAATATTAGGATGAATAAGGATGAAGAAGGTGTTAGGAGACAGTCAAACTGAATGCAGGTGGGGTACCTGTGGATGGGGAGCACCTAGGGGCAGTTAGAATAAACAACCAAGACAGGATCAAAAACAAAGAGTCTCATGGTTTGACATGAAGTTGAATAGGCGTAAAGGCCTCTTTTCTGATATTCTAACAAACATTGCACCTGGTCACAGCTGGGGATGGGTGTTGGGGGCAGGGGGTGGAGTCCCAGATTCCTCAGGGATTGGGAGTGAGTTCCAACATGGTGACTACCTGGAGCTTTGTCAGGGTAGGGGCTCTGCCCTGGGGTCCTGTGGCTGACTCTGACCTGTGTGTGGAGAACCCTCAGCTCCCGTCTCACCTCCAGTCTGTTCTGGCCTCTGTTGGTGGCCGTGGGTTCTGACACGCTGGTCATGGAGGTGGTGTTGATGACACCGTCATCTTGCTCTGAGCTAGTCTCATGGGTGGAGTGCTGCAAAGACAGGGTCATCAGCACGGCCACAAGGCTCAGGGTCTAGACTCGCAGTGACCAAGCAGAACAATCACACATGAAATTCTACTTCCAGATGAGGTAAAGACCCTGTCTGTATACACCTCCTCCCAGGAGTTCAAAGACAACTCCACAACTCAGGATCAATATCTGGCCAGAGGGGCACCAACCCCAGGACCCTATATGGTCCTGCCAGCTGTGACCTGTACCTGAAGAATTGCTGATTGCAGCAGTCAGAAAGAAGAGTTTCTATCTCTACTAGAGACAGGCAGTTTCTGGGGAATTCATTATCAACTTCATTGGGTTTTCAACTTGCTGCCTGCCATATGGAATTTGGACTTGCCAATACCCACAGTTACATGAACCAATTCCTATTTTAAAAATTCTCTGAATATTTACATATATTTATCCTGTCTGTTTTGTTTCTCTGGAGAACCTTGGCTAAAGCCGACTTTGGTCCTGAATCTTTAAGATAAGATTTCTGACTTGAGTCTGAAGTTTTGGAATTTTTTGTCTAATATTGTTTAAGTTTGCTAAAAGCTCCTGGGAATAATACAACAGAAATGGGCTTGCTTTTGCAATGAAGATTTATTACATTAAAAGCTTATAATTCTGAGGCCAAGAAAGTATCCAAATCAAGGCATCATCAGGAGACCCTTTCTCCCTGACCTGCAGCTGTGGGCAGTCAGGCATATGGTGGGGTCTGCCTGTAGCCCCCCTCTCTTCCAGACTCATTGCTTCAGCTTCTGTCTACAGTAGCTTCTCCTCAGATTCTGTGTTCCTTTAATTTAGACTTCACGCTCCTGGGGCCTTCACTCTCAGCTTTTGGGTTTCTCTCTATCTCTTCAGCTTATTTTGGTATCTATGGCTTTTCATACCAACCTTTATAAAGTACTACAGTAAGAGGATTCAGACCCAACCTGGGTCACACAGTCTAATCAAAGGCCCTTGTATCAGTTTGATATGGTTTATGAATTCCAAAATAGATATTGGATTATGTTTATAAACTGGTCTGTTCCTCTGGGCATATTAGATTGTATTGATTTCTGAAGTTTCACTTTTATTTGATTAAATTATGCTTAGAGCTTTGATTAGGCCACATTCGTAGACTGTGAGGGTAGGGACTCCCAGAGAAAACACAGGGCAGAGGAGAGAGTTGGAGGTTTTTGATACTGGAGCCCCAGGAAGTAAACACACAGGAGAAAAAGACAGAGGAATAGAGATGGCTCCATAGACATGGGCAGAGGCCCCTGGAAAAGAGAGAGCCTGATAGCAGCTGACCTTGTAGAGAGATCAGAGCAGCTGAGTCGAAAGAGAAATGAGCCCTGGGATAGAGACAAGACTTATATCAGCCCACAGCTGCGACCAAAGGAAGCTGGGACCATGGGGCCTTAAGAGGAAGAGGAAGGCTGGACCCTTGCCAACATATGCAACCATCTTGCTCTAACACGTGGCAACAGACTTTGGTGAGGAAAGTAACTTATGCTTTATGGCCTGGTAACTGTAAGCTTCTACCCTAAATAAATACCTTTTATAAAAACCAACAGATTTCTGGTATTTTGCATCAGTACCCCTTTGGCTGACTAATACAGCCCTTAGCAGAAGAAATTTAATACAAAGATCTCACCTCCAATAGGTTTTTATGCATAGGAATGGATTAGCCCTAAGGACATGATTTTCCAAGGCCCACAAAAGCTCTCACTGTCACACACCATCCTCTGGACCTCAGAAATACATGTTCTTTCCATATACAAAATACATTCATGCCACCACAATATTTCAAAAGCCTTAAATCATTTTAGTAACAGTTTTAAGTACAAAATCTCATCAAAATCAGTTATGGGTATATTGTCTATCCAGGGGCAAAAAATTCCCCTCTGACTATGGAACTGTGAAGCTTAAAAAATAAGTTAAGTGCCTCCATTATATTAATGAGGCACTTTCATAAAATAAATATTCCCATAACCATAGGGAGAGATTGGAAAGGAAACAGGGCTCACAGGTCCCAAATAGTTCTGAAACCTGAAGGGCATACTCCACTAGGTTTCAAAGTGTGAGAGTCACCTCTAGAACCATGGTTTCTTCTCCTCCAGGCCTGATGGAGCAGCAGTCCTTCCCACCCTTTCCGAGGCCTTGCCCAGTGGCCACGTTCTCAACTCCACCCTCATCAGGCATCTGGGGTCATCAGAACTCTAGGCCCCTCCTTCTGAGAACACTGGGATGAAGCCAGACTCCCATTCCCTCTGAAGCCTGGGAAGAAACACTCTTCAAGCATTGGAGCCCAAGGACCCCTCTACAATCTCTGGGGCATACTCACCCTTTCTGAGCCCATGGGTGAGTTTGCTCTCTGAGCTCAACATGATATCATTAGTTAGAACACAACTTCCATGGTACTGCCATTGCAATCATTTTCCTTCAATGTCTCCCTTTTCTGTCCCATTTAGTTCAGGCTGGCATTACTTCTGTTTCACACAGACCTCACAGAAAATGTGTTGATTTCACATTGTATTAGTCAGCCAAATGGGTACTAATGCAAAATACCGGAAATGCTGGCTTTTATAGAAGGTATTTATTTGGGGTAGGAGCCTATATTCACAGGTCATAAAGTTTAAGTTACTTCCCTCACCAAAATCTTTTGCCACATTTTGGAGCAAGATGGCTGCAGATGTCTGCAAGAGTTCAGGTTTCCTCTTCCCCTTAAGGCTCTGTGGTCCCAACTTCTTCCAATATCAGCTGTAGGCTGGGCTAAGTCTCGTCTCTCTCCCAGGGCTTGTTCCTCTCTGGGCTCAGCTGCTCTGCTCTCTGTACAAGGCCAGCTGTGAACTATCAGACAAACAGCTCATCTCTCTTCCCGGGGCCTCTGCTGTGTCTGATGGAGCCTTCTCTCTTTCCTCATGTATCTGCTTCTCTGTGTGTTTACTTCCTTGGCTCCAGGATCAAAAACTCCAACGGTCTCCTCTGCCTTGTCGTTTTCTCTGTGACACGACCCGATCAAAGCCCTAGTCATAATTTAATCAAGTAAAAGTGAAACCTCTGAATTCAATACAATCTAAGGGTATTACAAGCCCAGAGGAAAAGACCAGTTTATAAACATAATCAGTAATTATTTTGGAATTCATCAATAATATCAAACTGCCACACACTCACAGGGATCAAGGTGAAGCAGGCTAGTTTAGGGAATGAAAAGATAAATCTGGGACATGGCAGAACACCAGGGCTATGAAACACGCGGCCATGGGAACCCTCCCTGAGGGAAAGATCCTACAAGATGGCTGCTGGGAGAACCTCACGAGAATTCCCCATTTGGAATAGGATTTTGTCTGGGATCAAAGAAAATCCCTGGATAGTTTCAAGGGGCCTTGCCATTGGGGTCCCCCTGAGGGAATTGATGGGTGGGGTAACCAATCAAAACAGCAAACAGCTCAGACTCCTCCCCTGAGCATTAACAAGGTGTGGGGTAATTAATGGTTTAAAAAGCCAGCACATAGACTAAACCAGCCCTTTTTTCCCTGTTTTTGTCCTTTCTCGCTCTGCGTCGACCAGCATGCAGGTACACCTGGTGTAGCAGTTTGGCATTATTTATGAATTCCAAAAAAATAGATGTTACGCTATGCTTGTAAACTGGTGTGTTCTTCTTGGCGTGGTTAAATTATGATTAGGGCTTTGATTGGGCCACATCAGTAGGGTGTTGAGTCCCCACCCCTTGGTGGGGACACGGCAAAGGACCGAGTTGGAGTTCTGATGCGGAGTTTGAGCTGGAGCCTGGGAAGTGAACACATAGGAGAAGAACGTGAGGAATAGAGACAGTTCCTTAGACACGGCAGAAGCCCCAGGGAGAGAGAGAGAGCCATTTGCCTGATAGTCTACAGCTGGCCTTGTGGAGAGAGAACAGCAGCTGAGCCTGGAGAGAATTGGAACCCCGGGAAGAGAGGAACCCAGGAAGCCTCAACTCTTGGCAGACAATGGCAGCCATCTTGCCCCATCACATGGCAGTAGACCTTGGTAAGGGAAATAACTTATGCTTTATGGCCTGGTAACTGTAAGCTTCTACCCCAAATAAATACACTTTATAAAAACCAACCAATTTCTGGTATTTTACATCAGCACCCCTTTGTCTGACTAATATACCTGAGGATTTGTAATCTGTAATGTGCATTTGTAATCTGTTAATCAGCCCTTTTACCCTTTTTAGCCCCTTTTCCTCTCTCTACCTGGATCAGCCCGCAAGTTTATCTGGGACACATAATCTGTTACTTTCTTTCTCTTCTCTCATTTTCTTAATAAACTACTGGTCTAACTAAACTGTCATGTTCTTAAATTCTCTTTTGTAACATAGCCAAGAACCTAGAGGAAATCTGGCAACAAAGGGTCCAAGCTGTCACATAGTGAGACTTTCTTTCCCCAGATACTTCCTGGACAACTGCATTTCCAATCCTGACTTACACTAAAATGACTGACTGGTTCCCTGTTCACTTAAATCCTCACATGGGGCCCCATTCTCTGGGGACTCATTTTCCAGAAGCTCAGAATTTTCCAAACTAATAATTTCTGGTTACTTTGTCCCCAAGAATTCAGTTCTTAGCCTATCCCTTTCCTCCCACAGTTTACTATAAACAGCAAGGAGAAGTCAGGCTGCACTTTCCACGTTTAGTTTGAGAATTTTCTCAGCTAAATATGCAAGTTCATCACTTTCAAATTCTGCCTTCCATCGAACATCTGAAGTCAATTTTGTCAAGTTCTCTGACACTTTATAGCAGGGGTTCTTAACAAGGGGTCTGTGAGCTTAAATTGAAATAAAAAAAAAAATTCTTGTGGGGACGTGTTGGTGTGGGTGTGAGATATTTATTAAATAATACACAATGCAGTGTGGAAGGGGTCCGTGGCTTTCACCTGGCTGGCAAAGGGGTCTGTGGAACAATAAAGGTTAAGAGCCCCTGCTTTAAATCAAGGATCAACTTGTTTCCATCTTGCAATGATATGCTCAATATTTCTAAGGCCTCATCAGAATTATCTTTTGCATCCATATTACTATTAACAACCTCTTCGAAGCTATAGAGGCTCTTCCTATTAAGGTCTCACAAGTCTTCCAAAATCAACCCCTTATTCACTTGAAAAACTGTTCAGACATTCTTGGTGTTCACATAGCAGCATGCACCCCACTCCCCTGATACCAGTTTCTGTTATAATTGGTTGACAGCTGCTGGGAGCAATGTACCAGAAACAGGTTAGCATTTACAATGGGGTTTATTAGGTTAAAAGCTTAGAGTTCTGAGATTGTGAACTCAAATCAAGGATCATCAGGAGATCCTTTCTACCTGACTGCAGATGTGGGTGATCAGGCACATGGAGGTGTCAGCTCCCTTCTTCTCTAGGCCTTGTTACTTTCTGATTCTATCCAAAGTGGCATCCTCTCAGCATCTTTGTTCTGTTGATTGCAGCTTCTGGCTTCCAGAGCCTTCTTGCTCGGTCTGGGTTCCTTTCCGTCTCTGCAGCTTTTTTTTTTTTTTTTTTTGTATCTTTGGCTTTTTATTCCACCATTTATAAAGGACCTGGTAATAGGATTAAGACTCATGTAGCATCATGCAATCTAATTAAAGGCCTTTAACTGACATAATTTAATCATAAGGTCCCCCCATTATAGGTTGGAATGTACACAATGATTTTCTGAGCTCCAGAAAATCTTCAAACTGCTACAAATATGAGTAGATTAAATAGCGCTAATGACTGTTTCCAATGATCATGTAGGTATTGACACTCCATGCATGAAATAGCAAGAGAAATATGCAAAATATAACCAATGAATAGTGCTACTTAATTGCTTAGAGACAAGGCTCTGGGTAACAATTTTACACCTCAATAGAGTTTTGTGGAGTTAAAAAGTAAACGATATTGGTTGGTTGTTCCTAAATATGCTGAATACAGTTGCTAAAGGAAGAGTTGAGCTAAAGGCTTCAAATTCCCAGCTCAAGCACAACATGAAGTACTTGTAAGTGTCTGCACGTGCCCTAAAAGACACTCATTGAGTAGAGCTGCATACATGATATTTCTGAAAAAACATCCCATATCTCATGAGTTTAGAGCCGAAGTTACAAAATGAATTGAATTCCCAACCTTGCAGGGTGTCTTCTGATAAAGTGAGGGCATTGATAGGGAAGTAATGTGATCATGAGAATTGGAATAGGGACATATTGACTGGCAATGATGTAGTGGAGACATTGAAACCTTAGATTCTGCTGAGTCTTCTATGCCAGATGAACCCGTAATGGTTTGAGGAATCAGTCACCTAATCTTTAGTCTGGCCTGAGGAAATAGCTGTCCTGCATCCTCTAGAAAGATTAATCCTGCTATGTATGATAAACCTGTAACTACCTCCCCTGAAGAGTTAGCCATCACACATCTAACTGAAGAGTTTAAGCCACTGTACCAGATTAAACTTTAATGGAATTCCCAGAGGTAATTGGCTTACAAGACACTGCTAATTCCTTTCATGGCCCATACCCAACACCCATCTTTTCTTCCAGACCTCTAACTAGACTGCAGTGCCAATATCCCAAAAGATGAGGCATAAATAATGCCTATGAGGAAGAGTGCTAGACTCCAAAAGAACTGCATGACTTTTCTAATTTACACAGACATAAATCAAGAGAATATGTGTGGGAATGGATATTAAGGGTTTGAAATAAAGGTGGAAGGAACATAAAGTTGGATCAGGCTGAAGTCATTGTTATGGGCTGACTAAATAATAATTCTGGATTCAATTTTGTGGTGTGAGGGTTTTGAAAGGTCCTAACAGGTGCCCAAATCCTGGACCAACCAGTGACCTACATTACCTGAAGTCGAAATGTCAGAAATGCCCTTGTATAAAGTAGATGAGGGGATCCAGAGGATTGGAGAGATTGCAGTGCTAGAGTGAATTTATCATGTGAGACCTCCTTACCCACCTCTGGCATGTCCAGAGGACACATCTTTAAGCACCAGGACTGTGAGGAATAAATGTATGAGAGCAAATTCATCCTCCCTGAAGAGCTCTGTGGTTGCTCTTCTCTGTAAGTCAGGTATTACTGTGGGAACTGCTGCTACTGAACTTGGATACTTCCATACAATGGGGACGAGCACATTCCAGGTTGGTAGGTAACCAGTGGTGGAACTTAAATGCCAAACATAAGACAGGCATGGCTACATTAATGGAAAACAGCATCAAAACAGTAATCAGGATAGTGCGACTCACAGAAACCTATGGCCTTGACTAGTTGATAGTGGGGTACCCAGAAGTGAAATAGTCGGTCTACTCAACTCTCACTTGATGTATATAAGCAGAAGAGTTCTAGATCAAGTGAACAAAAGTGTGACTTGAAGCACAAAGCAGAGTAATGGTCCCCCCAATTCCCAGACTTGAGACAGTTTATAGACTCAGCACCTCTTGAATGTGGGAAAGGACTGAGCTACATTGCCTAAAATTTATACTTTTACTTTTCCAACCCACCTATAGCCTTTTACCAGGGGTATTGTGTGTTGGGGGAATTGAAATGATCAAACATTTTGGTCCAGAGTGACATTAATTCCAGGAGAACCAACATGCTACTGTCGTCCAACACTCAGGATGAAGCTTACGGATATCAGGTGATCAGTGTAATTGTATCTCAGGTCTGTCTCACAATGGATTAAGTGAATCTCTGAACACATTCTGTGGTTATTTCCCCTTTTCCACAAAGCATAATTGGAATAGACATACTCAGCAACTGGCAGATTCACAAAAGAGGGATATGATGGTAAGAAAGGCCAAGTAGAAGCCATGAGACCTCCCTGTACTTAACAAAATAATAAACCAAAGTCAATACTGCATTCTTGGAAGGTTTACAGAGATTAATCCTACCATCAGAACATGAAGAATATAGAAATGATGATTACCACCATCACCCCATTCAAGACTCCTATTTGGCCTGCACAGAAAACTGGTGGATCTTGGAGGATGATGGTGGTTCCTAGTAAACATAACTAGCTGGTGACTCCAACTGCAGCTGTTGTTTCAGATGTGGTGTAATTGGTTGAGCAAAACCAACAATTCCCCTGGTATCTCATGAGCAGCTATTGATTCGGCATATGCTTTTTTCTTGAATCCTTTATTAGCCAAAGGGGTGCTGAAGCAAAGTACCAGAAATCTGCTGGTTTTTATAAAGGGTATTTATTTGGGGTAGAAGCTTACAGTCACAAGGCCCTAGAATCCAACTCAAGGTTATTTCCTTACCAAAATCTGTTGCCATGTGTTGGAGCAAGATGGTGGGCGACATCTGTGAGGGTTTAGCCTTCCTCTTTCCTCTTAAGGCTCCGTGGTCCCAGCTTCTTCCAATTTCAGCTGTAGGCTGGCATAAGGCTCATCTCTTTCCCTGGGGCTCATTTCTTTCCAGGCTCAGCTGCTCTGTTCTCTTCACAAGGTCAGCTGTTTATCAGGCTCATCTCTTTTCCCAAGGCTTCTGCTTTGTCTATGGAGCCATCTCTATTCCTCTGTGTTCTTCTCCTGTGTGTCTACTTCTGTGTGAGGGTGTGTTTTATCAGCCCAAGGGAACTGGGACTCACTGCTTCTAAGATGTGGTTGAATTAAAGCCCTAATCTTAACAATTTAATCAGAGTTCTCAGCTTAATCTAATACAGTCAAGGGTATCAAACCCAGAGAAACAGACCAGTTTACAAACATAATCAATATCTCCTTTTAGGAATTCATAAATAATATGAAACTGCCACAATACCTTTATTAAAGTCCATGAGAAATAGTTTGCTTTCAACTGGCGAGGCCAGCAGTACATCTTCATGTCCTACCTCGGGGTATATCTCTCTTCAGTCCTGTTATAATCTAGTCTTCAGGGAAATTTTGTGCCTTTCTCTTCCACAAGGCCTCACACTGGTTCATTCTATTGATGACATTATGGTGTCTGGACCTAGTAAATATAAAGTAGCAACTAGTATATAATTATTGTGTGCCAGATGTTAGGAGATAAGTCCAACAAATTGCCAGGGTCCTTCCATCTTGGTAAATTTCTTGTCCATCAGTAGTGTGTGCATTTCAAGATATTCCTTCAAAGGTGAAGAATAAATTATTATAACTGACCTCTCCTATAAATATAAAGGAGGCACAACACCTAGTTTCCCTTTTTGGATTCTGAAGAAAACCTATTTTTCATTTGGGTATGTGTTGTGTTGATTCTTCTTGGATGCCAGAAAATTATGTTCTTATATTGAACCTATGTTGATCCTTTGATTAAATTAGATCAGTTAAGGGCTATTTGATTAGTTTGCTCTAGTGAGGCATGAGCCAGGGTGAGATTAATCCTATTATTAGAGTCCTTTGTAAAGGGAGGAATAAAAGATGCAAATACCAAAAAAAAAAAAAAAAGACACACAGACAGATGCCTCCAGACTTTGACATCAACAAACTCAGGAAAGTGAAATTTCATATGGAGCAGTACAAATATAAAGGCAATAAGCCCATTTTTAATTATGCAATTTGTCTTTTTAGTGTTGAGTTATATGATCTCTATATATATTATAGATATTAAACCCTTATCAGCTATGTGAGTGCCAAATATTTTCTCCCATACAGTTGGCTGCATTTTTACCCTTTTGACAAAGGTCTTTGAAGTGCAAGTGTTTAGTTTTGAGGAGTTCCCATTTATCTATTTTTTCTTCTGTTGCTCATGCCTTGGGTATAAGGTTTAAGAAACGACCACCTACCACAAGATCTTGAAGATGTTTTCCTACATTTTTCTCCTAGGAGTTAGATGGTTGTCACTTTTATATTTAGGCCCTTCATCTATTTTGAGTTATTTTAGTATAAGGTGTGAGATAGGTGTCCTCTTTCTTTCTTTCTGATATGATTATCCAGTTCTCCCAACGCCATTTGTTGAGTAGACTGTTCTGGCCCAGCTAGGTGAGCTTAACAGCTTTGACCAAAATCACTTGACTGTAGATGTAAGGTTCTATTTCTGAGTTCTTGATATGGTTTCATTATTCAATGTGATAGTCTTTATGCCAATATCATGCTCTTTTTACCACTGTAGTTAAGTAGTATGCTTTCAAGTCAGGAAATGAGAGTTCTCCAATTTTTTTCTTCTTTTTAAAGACATTTTTGACTATTTGGGGCCACTAAACCTTCAAAATAAATTTAATTATTGGCTTTTCCATTTCTGCAAAAAGGGTAGTTGGGATTTTTATTGGGATTGTGTTGAATCTGTAAATCAGTTTGGGCTGAATTGACATTCTAACGATATTTAGTCTTCCAATCCATTAACTCTGAATGTCTTTCCATTTATTTAAGTCTTCTCCCATTTCTTTTAGCAATGTTTTGCAGTTTTCTAAAAGCAGGTCCTTTATGTCCTTGGGTAGTTTATTCCTAAATATTTAATTTGTTAGTTGTTATTAAAAGTGGAAATTTTTTTCTGATTTCCTCCTCAGATTGCACATCCTAGTGTATAGAAGCGCTATTGATTTTTGCATATTAATCTTGTGTCATACAACTTTGCTGAACTCATCTGTTCTAGTAGCTTTGCTGTGGATTTTTCATGGTTTTCTAGATATAGGATCAGATCATCAATGAATAGTATAAGTTTTACTTCTTCCTTTCTTATCTGGATGTCTTTTATTTTTTTACCTAGTCTAATTGTTCTAGCTAGAAACTCTAGCACAATATTAAATAACAATGGTGACAGTGGGCATCCTTGTCTTGTTCCTGAACTCAGTGGGAAAGCTTTAAGTCTTTCACCATTGAGTACAATGCCACCTGTAGTGTTTTCATATTTCACTTTATCATATTGAGAAAGCTTCCTTCTCTTCCTATATTTTGGAGTGTTATTTATCAAGAAAGCATGCTGTATTTTGTCAAATGCCTTTTCTGCATCACTTAAAAGGATCATGTGACTTCAATTTATCAATATGGATTATTACACTAATTGATTTTCTTGTGTTAAACTACTCTTGCATACTTGGGATAAAACTTACTTGTTCGTGGCATATAATTCTTTTAATGTGCTCTTGGATTCTGTTTGCAAGTGTTTTGTTGAAGATTTTTGCATCTATATTCATTAGAGATATTGGTCTGTAATTTTATTTTTCATAATATCTTTATCTGGTTTTGATATTAAGGTGATGTTGGCTTAATAGAATGAGCTTGGTAGCGCTCTTCCCTGTACAATTTTTTGGAAGCACTTGAGAAAGACTGGTGTTAGATCATCTTGAATGATTGGTAGAATTCACTTGTAAAACTATCTGGTCCTGGGATTTTCATCTTTGGGAGGTTTTTGATGATTGTTTCAATCTCTGTACTTGTGATTGGTTTGTTGAGGTCTTCTATTTCTCCTAGGGTCATTGTAGGTGTTTCTTGTTTTTCTAGGAATTTGTACATGTCCTCTACATTGCCTAGTTTTTTAGCATATAGTTATTCATAGTATCCTATTATGATCTCTCTTATTTTTGCAGGGTCAGTGGTAATGCCCCTCCTCTCATTTCTGATTTTATATATTTGTATCTTCTCTCTTTTTTTTCTTTGTCAGCCTAGCTAAGGGTTTGTCAATTTTCTTGATATTCTAAAAAAAAAAAAAAACAAATGTTGGTGTTATTGAACCTTCTATTGATTTTTTTGTTCTTGATTTCATTTATTTCTGCTCTGATCTTTGCTATTTCTTTCTTTGGATTGCTTTGGGATTAGTTTGCTGTTCTTTTTCTAGTTCCTTCAGGTATGCAGTTAAATCTTCAATTTTAGCTCTTTCTTCTTTTTTAATGTAAGCATTGAGGGCTATAAATTTCCCTCTCAGCGTTACCTTTGTGGTGTCCCATAAGTTTTTTGTTTCTTAACAAATCAATTTTGATACATAGTAATAATGCATAAATCCATCCAAAGTGTACAATCAATGGTATTCAGTGTAATCACATATTTATGCATTCATCACTTATTCTTAGAAAACCTTCATTATTCTAATAATAATAATAATAAATACAAAACAAACAAAACTCATCACCCGTCAATCTCTCTGTTTCCCCTGCCATACATAGCTGCAATTATTTTTCCTTCTCTCTAGTATATTTGTATTTATATTTTGTACAAGCAGTCTTATGTATGCATTATACCCATATTCGTGTTTTACATGAGGTTTTACTATCTTATACAGTCCTGTGTTACAATTCTTAGCTTTCTTTCTTGTAATATTCATGACCTTAGACTTTCCCTTTCAACCGCTGTTGCTCATACAATAGTACTGCTAGTTACAAACACAATTATATGCTTTAACCATTTCTATTCATTTCCAAAGATTAACAACCAACCTTTTTTTACCAATTCTGCACAAATTAACCCTTAGCTTTCCATTCTCTACTCTCCTATTTTCTGATGACCTATATTTTAATTATTAACTCCATGAGTTTACACAATATATTTAGTTCATAATAGTGCAATCATACAGTATTTTTCCTTTTGTGTCTGGCTTGATTCACTCAATATAATGTCCTCCAGGTTCATCTATGTTGTCATATACTTTAGAATCACATTTCTTCTTACCGCTGTATAATATTCCATTGTTTATACACCACAATTTGTTTATCTGTTCATCAGTTGATGGACACCTGGGTTTTTTCCAACTTTTGGCAATTGTGAATAATGCCTCTGTGAACATTGGTGTGCAGATGTCTGTTCATGTCACTGCTCTCGGTTCTTCTGGGTACATATCTACCAATAGTATTGTCGAGTCACATGGCAAGTCTATACTCATCATCCTTAGGAATTACCAAACAGTCCTCCACAGTGGCTGTACCATTCTACATTCCCACCAACAGTGAATAAGAGTTCCTATCTCTCCACATCCTCTCCAACATTTACAGTTTTCCATCTTTTTAATAATGGCCAGTCTAATAGTTGTGAAATGATATCTCATTGTAGTTTTGGTTTGCATTTCCTTAAATGCTAGAGATGTTGAACATTTTTTCATGTGTTTCTTTGCCAATTGTATTTCTTCTTTGGACAATTGTCTTTTGCTCATTTTTTAATTGGGTAGTTTGTCTTTTTATTGTTGAGTTTTATGATCTCTTTATATATCATGGATATTGAACCTTTATCAGATATATGATTACTAAATATTTTCTCTCATTGAGTTAACTGTCATTTCACCTTTTAGACAAAGTCCTTTGAGGTGCAAAATGTTCAATTTTGGTGAGGTCCCATTTATCTGTTTTTTTCTTTTGTTGCTTGTGCTTGGGTGTAAGGTTTAAGAAAATAATGCTTACCACAAGATCTTGAAGATGTTTTCCGGCATTTTCTTCTAGAGTTTTATGGATGTCGCTTTTATATTTAGGTCTTTGAACCATCTTGCGTTAATTTTTGTATGAGGTATGAGATACAGGTCTTCTTTCTTTCTTTTGGATACAAATATCCAATTCTCCCAGAACTATTTTTTTTTAATAGACTGTTCTGGCCCAGCTGGGAGGACTTGACGACCTTGTCAAAAATCACTTAAATATAGATGTGAAGGTCTTTATCTGAGTTCTCGATTCAGTTCCATTGGTCAATATGTCTGTCTTTACACCAGTACCATGCTGTTTTTACCACTGTAGCTAAGTAAAATGCTTTAAAGTTAAGAAGTGGGAGTCCTCCAACTTCATTCTTCTTTTTTAAGATCTTTTTGGCAATTTGGAGCCCTTTACCTTTCCAAATAAGTTTGTTAATTGCTTTTTCCACTTCTGCAAAAAAGGCTGTTGGGATTTTTATTGGGATTGTGTTGAATCTGTAAATCAGTTTGGGTAGAATTGACATCTTAACAATATTTAGTCTTCCAATCCATGAACACAGAATGTCCTTCCATTTATTCAAGTCTCTTCGGTTTCTTTTAACAATGTTTTGGAGTTTTCTGAATATAGTTCCTTTATGTCCTTGGTTAGTTTATTCCTAAATATTTGATTGTTTTAGTCACTATTGTAAATGGAATATTTTTTTCTCATTTCTTCCTCAGATTACACATCAGAAGTGTATAGAAATGCTATTGATTTTTGTGTATTAATCTTGCATCTCACTACTTTACTGAGCTCTATTCTATTCTAGGCTATTCTAAGAGCTTTGTTGTGGATTTTTCAGGACTTTCTAGATGTAAAATTGTATCACCAGAGAGCAGTGAAAGTTTTACTTCTTCCTTTCCTATTGGTGTGCCTTTTATTTGTTTATCTGGCCTAATTGCTCCAGCTAGAACTTCTAGCACAATATTGAATAACAATGGTGACAGTGGCCATCTTTGTCTTGTTTCTAATCTCATCAGGAAAGCTTTCCATCTTTCACTGTTGAGTACAATGCCAGCTGTGGGTTTTCCTATATGTACTTTACCATACTGAGAAAGCTTCCTTCTATTTCTATCCTTTGGAGTGTTTTTATCAAGAAAGGGTGCTGTATTTTGTCAAATGCCTTTTCTGCATCAATTGAAAGGATCATGTGATTTTTCTTCTTCAATTTATCAATGTGGTTTATTACACTAATTGATTTTCTTGTGTTGAACCACCCTTGCATACCTGGGATAAAACCCACTTGATTGTGTTATATAATTCTTTAACATGCTTTTGGATTCGGTTTGCATGTATTTTGTTGAGGATTTTTGCAACTATATTCATTAGAGATATTGGTCTGTAAATGACTGTGTGTGTGTGTGTTTTTTTTTTTTTTTTTTTTCCTAGTATTTTTATCTGGTTTTGGTATTAGGGTGAGTTTGCCTTCATAGAATGAATTTGGTAGTGTTCTTTCCTGTTCAATTTTTTTGGAAGAGCTTGAGCAAGATTGGTGTTAGATCATCTTTGAATGATTGGTAAAATTCACCTGAAAAGCCTGGTCCCAGGCTTTTTATCTTTGGGAAGTTTTTGATGACTGTTTCAATCATTGTACTTGTGATTGGGATGGAAAATAAATATACCTTGTTTGCATCCTCATGGGAATGTTCCAGTAGAAAGAGAAACTTCAATGACATAAGAAAGAAAGGAAGGAAATTAACCCTGGAGTAGGAAAGGGGAAATGGGAGCAAATGGGCCAGTAGATGTATTTGGTATAGATAGGAGCTATATAGTGCACATCTGCTAACAGGAAGTTAGGGTATGTGGGTTCAGATGCCGGGGGGTGTGTGTCTGTGAAAGTTCTCTTTTTATTGAGGCATGGCCTTCTGTTGAGAGTGAGGATGGGAATGGAGAAGTGGAATATTTGAGGAGAAAGCAACAGGTATGAAATGGTCACATGGGAGAGTGGGAAAGTAAATGGAAAGGGTGTGTAGTATGATTATTAGGTAGTATCAAGGACCCACTTGATAATGATGAACATGAATCAGAGGTAAGACCAGCCAGAATTTGTGCATTTCTAACCACCCTCATTCAGTCACGTGGATACAGTGGAGAACGCTTAGAAAGTTTCCAAGAAAGCATATCGTGAAGCAGCAGAGAAGCCAGAATTTCAAAGATATAGGGCATAGTAAGATTATAATTTCACTGCATTCATTTAGATTATGACTTTGTTTTTTATTTCTTTTTGTTTGTTTGTTTGTTTATCTTTTTTAACTTTACATCTTTTGGTCTTTTCATGTTGACATTTTCAATTGATGATGTCAAAGAAATGGTTTGAAAATTTCTGTCCTATTCAAGAGTTTATTTTTGAGCTATGATCTTTGTGTTGGTCTTCAGTGCTTTTTCAGAAACCCATTTTTCCCCTATTTTGTTCAATTATCCTATTACAGTGCTTGATGTGTCTGACCAGCAAAGGTATATGTTATCAGAAGTCATTTTGGATATGTACCTAGTTATGCTTAGAACTTCTCCTCAAATCCATGGCTGAAGGGAGACAGGCAGATGTTCACAATTCTCATTCTTGTCTCCACTTTTTTTAAACCTATGTTAATAGTAATAATTATTATAACTAGCTGTTACTGGGTGATTTTTAATTTTTTTCTAAATTTATGTCCCCATACCCAGAGGTAAGAAAACTGCAGTTTTGAGCAGTTAAGCTCAAAAAGCTCTTGTGTTACAGAAATGAGATTTAAACTTGTTTTTGTGACTTGAATAATCATATTCTCTTTATGACCATTTTATAACCCTCTTTGCCCACAATTATACAAAACCATTAATTTGCTGCTTTCCTCTGTGGTACATGCTGGTCTCAGTATGCTTCTCTGAGGGCCAACTTCTAAGCTCTTGGCCAGAGGCACAAGTTTGGCAAAATATCCTGCTGCTACTTTCCTTGGTTATCTAATATTGTTCCCCCTTGAGTAATTTTTAAAAAAATTCTTTTATTGAGTACACATATGCTCATTTATCATTTTTCACAAGCATTATGTTAAATATCTGTATTTTTCAATGTATGAGTCATTTTTCCAACCTTTTGCCTTGAATGAGAATATTATATTTTTATGTTATAAGACTAGCACGTTATAGCATAAAATGGTAGCCATTGTTTATATCCAAGTCTTTTGAATATTGACAGTATTGCTACATCAGGCATAAATTTTCACTATTTAGTGTAATTTTGCAGCAAATTGAGGAAGATTTTGGCAATATCATTATGGGAAACCAACCAGCTTTTGAGATGTATGTAGTTGCCACTTGATTCAAATTTTCATCAGTTTTTTTTTTTTTTAGATTTTGAGAATGATGAACGGTAAATGATGAATTAGCACATTGTAACAAGATGTAATTATTAAAATGAAGTTATAATTGAAAGAGTATACCAGTTTAAAATGATATTTAATAGGACAAGACTTTACACATTTATTTCACTGTTCTAAATAATCTTGCAATGGTGAATACAGGCCATTATGCATTTTGTTATAACTTGTGGAGGTGTATGGTGTAGAATGTGAACCATAGTGTGGACCGTTGACCATGGTTAGTGGAATGCCTGTAGTACCTAGATATCTCTAGAGCCCTCAGGAACACATTTCCTTGAGGCACCAGTTACTGTGGCAGTCAGTAAGATCCTCCTAAATCATGCATAAGTATAACCTCTGGAATGACCTCTTGACTGTCTTTGAAATATCTTACTCATAAAAACTCATTTGTATTTAATATTCCCCCCATTTTGGTTTTCCAAATGCATTGTTAGTTGGTGCTTGATAATAATCCCTCCGTGCCAGGGAGGCTCATCTTTGGGAGTCATGTCCCATGCCGGGAGACAGGGGCAGGAGGGATGGTAGTGAGTTTAAGTGCTGAGTTTGGCTTAGAGAGAGGCAACATTAGAGCAACAAGGAAGTTTTCAGGAGGTAACACTTAGGAAATTTATAACACTAGGCTGTTTCAATTTCGCAAGAACAAGGTCATGAGAACAAGCATCAATTTCAAGGACCTGGAGTATTGGTCTGTCCTCCTTCACTAGGCACTGCCCATGTACTCTAGTGATTCTTGCCACTCTATTAGAGAATGTAGCAGAACTCCCAAGGATGGGAATTCAATATTCCTTTGGCTATTGTGTATGTCTCCACCTGAGACCACACCCCATGACCACTGAAACACATTCATGTTCCATAGAGGTATGCCCCAGGTGTACCCCTCCCCACACATCTCCCCCC
The DNA here is from genome assembly GCA_026826555.1 of Tolypeutes matacus. Lineage (NCBI taxonomy): Eukaryota > Metazoa > Chordata > Mammalia > Cingulata > Chlamyphoridae > Tolypeutes > Tolypeutes matacus. The sequence goes on along the minus strand of JAKSZT010010858.1, from coordinate 24,867,705 downwards.
ACTGATGTCCTGCACCAATAATCCTCCCTTGTTAGAGTTATGACTATTCTGTTAACTTTTATGTACAGTGAAAATCTCTTCTGTATGTTCCCTCATTGTCTTATTTTTTTCATTTTATTTTCAAAGAAGCTTTAGGTAACAGAAAAATCACATAGAAAATATAGGGGATTCCCATATACTCCACCCCTTCACCTCTCACTTTTTCCCCATCAGTAATATCTTACTGAATATACTACATTTGTTATAATTGATGAACAAACACTGAAGCATTTCCACTAACCATGGTCAACGGTCCACACTATGGTTCACATTCTACACCATACACCTCCACAAGTTATAACAAAATGCATAATGGCCTGCATTCACCATTGCAAGATTATTCAGAACAATTCCAATGCCCCCAAAATGCCCCATGCTCCATCCATTCCTCCCTTCTCCTCCCCTCACAACCCATTGCATCCACTAGGTTGCAATGTTTGAAAAATGAGGTTCATAGTTACATGGATTAATATTGAAGCCTTGACATATTAATTTGCTTTCTTTTATTTGGTACTGCTTATGTTCTCAAGAGACTTTTCCCCCTCTATTTGAGAACCTAGCAGGACTCCCCAGGATAGGAGTTTAATATTTTCTTGTTTATTGTGTGGGTCTCCACCCACTGAAAAAACACTCCATGACAAGATGTGCACTTTCATATTCCATAGAAACGTGCCTCAGGTGTGTTCTTTCTCACATAGCCCCCTACCCCTGATGCTCGCACCAATAACCCTCCCCTGCCATATTTGCTAAAAGAACATTCCCCCCATTGTAATTTTAACCACAGACCTACAAATACCCAGAGTTCACCTGTTCCTTCCTCTGTTCCTCCCCCCAGTCCACGGATAGTTGAATCCACCCCCCCACACACACACACCCTGCTCATCCTCACATTCCAGCACTGTTGACCCCACTCACATCCCTGCACCATTATCACCCCCATCCACTGCCAAACCACCCCTTTCCACCTTATTGTAGGTTTTTCCCATATTGAGCATCTGCTCACCACAACTCTACTCCTTTCTGCCTCTTGATAACCTATCTTCCAGACTCTGGCTCTGTGAGTCTGCTCAGTTTGCTTAGGTCATATCAGTGAAGTCATGTAATATTTGTCCTTTAGTGACTGGCTTGCTCCACTCAACATAAAGTCTTCAAGATTCATCCATGTTGTCCCATGTGTCAATACTTCATTCCTTCTTAAAGCTGAGTAATATTCCACTGTGTGTATATACCACAATTTGCCTAATCATTCATTTGTTGATGGACACTTGGGTTGCTTCCAACTTTTGGCAATAGTGAATAATGCCGTTAGGAACAATGATGTGCATACATCTGTTCATGTCCCTGCTTTCAATTCTTCTGGACGTATACCCAGCAGTGGGGTTGCTGGACCATATGGCTGTTCTATAATTATCTTCCTGAGGAACCGTCAAACCACCCTCCACAATGACTGCACCATTCTACATTCCCAACAGCAGTGGATGAGTGTTCCCTTTCCTCCACATCCTCTCTAACACTTGTAGTTCTCTCTTTTTTGTTAAATGGCCATCAGTCTAACAGGTGTAAGATGATATCTCCTTGTGGTTTTGATTTGCATTTCTCTAATAGCTAGTGATATTGAGCATCTTTTCATGTGCTTTTTAACCATTTGTATTTCCTCTTTGGAAAAGTATCTATTCAAATCTCTTGCCCATTTTGTAAGTGGGTGGTTTGAATTTTTATTTTTGAGATGTAAGCTTTCTTTATATATGCTGGATATTAGGCCCTTATCAGATAAATGGTTACCAAATATTTTCTCTCATAAGTAGGGTGCCTTTTCACTTTCTTGACAAACTCCTTTGAGGCTCAAAAGTTTTTAATTTTGAGGAGGTCCCATTTATCTACTTTTTTCTTTCATTGCTTGCTCTTTGGGTGTAAAGTATACGAAACCATTTCCTAATACAAGATCTTGTAGATCCTTCCCTACATTACCTTCTAGGAGTTTTATGGTCTTGGCTCTTTTATTTAGGTCTTTAATCCATCTTGAGTTAATTTGTGTATCGGGCATAAGATGGTGTTCCTCTCTCATTCTTTAGGATATGGATATCGAGTTCTCCCAGCTCCATTTGTTGAAGAGGCCATTTTGTCCCTGTTGACTGGGCTTATTGGCCTTGTACTTTGACTATTTCCATCATACTCATTTAGCAATAACTCTCCATTCCCCCTTCCCCAACCCCTGTTAACCATTATGATTTCTGTCTCTGTGACTTTGCTTACTCTAAGTATTTCATATGAGATAAACAATGCAATATTTGTCTCTTTGTGTCTGGCTTATTTCATACAACAGGATATCTTCAATGTTCCTCCATGGTGCAGAATGTACTAACACTTCATTCCTTTTTTACTGCTGAACAATACACCATTGTATGGAGATACCACATTTTCCTTATACAATCATCTGTTGCTGGACACTAGGGGTTTTCCCACCTTTTGACTATTGTGAATAATGCTACTATGAACATTTGTAAGCAAATATCTGTTCAAGTCACTGCTTTCAATTATTTTGGGTATGCACCTAGGAGTGGAATTGTCAGGTGTTTTGTGTGTGTTTGTGTGTGGGTGTGGGTGTGGGTGTGATTCTTTCTTCCTTAGCTTTGCTTTAAAATATGTTTCATTCTGATATCTCTTTATTGCTCTCAGTTATGGTTACTGGGTTAAGACATATTATCTCAAGGACTCTGAATTCCCTGAGCATGAATATTTTTCATGAAACCTAAGCATGGCAAATGATCTCAGTATTCTATGCATGATGCTAGAGCAGTAACAGCCAAATAATTATCCTTCATAAATTCAAATTTATCTCATAAATTAAAACAAAAGATAAGGATTCATACAGTTCAAAAATAAAATTGCCTAGTTCAATTTAACTCACTATCTCTACCAAAATAAATAAGCCATCAAACAAATGTGCCCACTTTACAATGTTGTGATAATGTATTTCTAGATGAATACTGCATAATAATTTAAGACAAGGAGAATTAGATCCTGTTAGGTTAACTTGTTCTAATTGGCTTTTCTGTGTAACAAACCACTCCACATTTTGTTACATAAATTAAGTGTTTCTCTATGCTCAAGGATTCCATGGCCTAGAAATTTGGGTAGTCAACAGTGAGGATGGTACTCTGTTCCATGATGTCTGGAGTCACAGGGGGGTGACTTTAATGATTGAGGCCAGAACACCTAAACTTAAGGAATTCATTTCCAGAAGGCTTCTGTACTCATAGCTCTGACACCAGGGCTTGGATAACCTGAAGGCTGGTGCAACGAGGAGTTTTACCAGAGTAACCAATGAGGCTGTTGGGTGGTTTGGGCTTCTCCTCGCATACTGGGTTCTGAGAAGGAGCATCTCAGGAAGGACCCTCAGGAAGGGTAGTTTCCTGATAACACTGGTAGCAGTTACTTGGATTTAACTGAGCCAGCCTGAAATGTCAGTGTCAGTTCCATCATACTCTAATGTTTCCAACAGACGCAAGCCCACCTGGATTCAAGAGGACGTGACATAACGCCACCTCTTTTTGGGAACAGTGAAAAGGCCACACAGTCTAAGAGTATGTGGAAGGAGTGGAAGAGCTGCAGCCGTCTTTGGAAAATACAATCTGCCATACTTGCACATTATTATCACTTTGCTTCCACTTCCCAAGTATGCATGGCCATCTATGTATGTGGTATACTCAAGCACCACATACAAAACCAGGCACAACGTGCTGAAATCTGCCTTGGATGTCCCAGTGCTGCTACCTGGAACTTGGCTTCTACTTAGAATATCTTATATGCATTACTTATGAAGGAAATTCATATTCAATTATATTGTGACAGCAGCTTTCTTGAGCACATTAACAAGCTTACAGCAAAATTATAGTATTAAAGATGAAATTCAGTAGCAATTGTCTTTGTTCAGACACAAAGTAGTGAGATAGCTTTTAATGGGAAAATAAAGGACCTGGGTTGTCATAATAGAATACTATATACTTTTAAGCATGAGGATGGAATTAGAGCAAACATAAAATACTTATGTAATATCTTCTATATGCATTGTGAACTGATGTTATATAGAAAATTTTATTCCAAAAAAAAAAAAAAAAAAGGAAAAATCATCCTGCTACAAAATGCAATACTGTTGATGTCTTTTTTACCAAAACATGAAAAGATTTTCTTTGGTAAACATAGCTGGGATCTCTGCTGAGGGCAATTTGCATTGCCTAGCCTGCATTTCCCAGTTTACTACATGAGTTAAAAAAAAAATAAAACATGTAACATACATGAAATGTAGATAAGTATACAGAATTCTACTGTGATATATACTTTATTTTTACTAAGTAAAAATACTTTCCACATTAGGAAAATTTCTGCTCAGCACTTGTAGATCATTAAAATACATTCACGTAATTATTTGGTTTGCAAGAATATAATTTAGTTTATAAAGTGGACAACTAAAATATATTCATTAAGACTAAATAATTGACATTTAGACAACTGTATGGCAGCACGGTACCTATGATTAACCTATTAAAATGTTAGGAATAACATAAGTAAGCAAATTAAACTATAATTCAATTATGCACACTGATAACACCTAATCATTTTAAATAAATCCAAATTAATAAAATATTCTCATGCAGGAACTTTTACTACTCTTAGTTCTAGACATCTTTGTTCATTTTTAAAGTTATGTAGATATCTACATTATTTGAAAGAACATTTATCTTTTCATAACTAAATTGTAAATTATCCATAAAAATCTCTGACATGGTACTGATTCATTGGCTCTGATGGAGTCAAAAATCAATTGGTCTGGGGGCAGATGTGGCTCAAACACTTGAGCACCTGCTTCCCACATGGGAGGTCCCAGGTGTGGTTCCCGGTGCCTCATATAAACAACAACAACAAACAAACAACAAGCAAAAAAAAAAAGAAAAAAGCAACTCAGGGGAGCCGATGTGGCTTAGTGGTTGAGTGATGTCTTACCTCACACAAAGTTCTGGGTTCAATCCCTGGCCCTGGTACCTAAAAAAAAAAAAAATCAATTGGACCTACAGTTTTGCATCTATAGTTTATTATAGTGCTTACCATGATACATTATTTTAGCTCATATATTTGTTCCAACATTGGACTTTTCACTGAGGATAGAGTTCATTCTTTGAACATCTTTCCTTACCTAGTATTTAGCATTGTAAATAACAATATCCTACCAAAAAAAAAAAAAGATGGACATTCATTTAAATGTATCAATTGGTTGAATAAATCAAAGAATGAACGTTAATTCACTTCTGAAAAATTGCTATAATCTAGAACTATAGTTCCAAAAGTTTTTCTAACAAAGTTGACGACATTGAGTTAGTTGTTATGATTTGTAATGGTTAATTTGATGTGTCAAAGTTGTTATGTTATAATGTATAGTTGTTACTGTGGAAGTATTTCTTAGATGGGATTTGCATTTGCATTTTAGATGAGCCTCAGAAATGTGGGTGGTCCTCATCCAATCAGCTGGAGGTCTTAAAAATGAGATCTGAGGGTTTCAAGAATCAGAAAGAATTCTGTCTCAAGACTACACCCCCCATTCCTCCTTGGCCTCCCCAAAAGAATCTGACTAAAGACTTCAACACTATTTCTCCAGATTTCCAACCCTGGCCTGGTCTGCTCTATGAAATTCAGACTTGCCAGAAATAAAGAGGCTAGAAAATGAGGGACATTATGAGCATATAGCCTTAATGCTATATGTTCATTTATTCACAGCTTATTTTTTAACTTTTTAAAAAATAATTTAAATATACAGAAAAGTTGAAAAAATAATACAAAGAATTGCCATATTCCTTTAATATTGAGTGACTTCTTTGTGTACATGCACACACACACAAACACATGCACACAAACACAAACAATGACAAAGTAGAGAGAAAGGGAGAAGGAGGAGGAGGGGAAGAAGAAGGAGAAGAAAATGAAAAGGGAAGAATAGGTGTACCATGGAGGCATTTTGGGGACATTGGAATTTTCCTGCATGACATTGCAATGACAGATACAGGCCATTATACATTTTGTCAAAACCTATAAAATTGTATGGGGCAAAGTGTAAACCATAATGTAAACTATAGACCTAGCTTAGTAGCAATGCTTCAATATGTGTTCATCAATTGTAACAAATGTACCGCACTAATGAAAGATGTTGTTAATGGGGGAAAGTGTGGGAGGGGTAGAGAGGGGATATATAGGAATCCCCTATGTATTTGATGTAGCATTTATATAATCTAAAGCTTCTTTAAAAATAAAAAATAAAATTAAAAAAAGAAGAAAATGAAGACGAAGGAGGACGAGGAAGAGGAAAAGGGGGTGGAGGAGGAAGACGATAAAGAAAAGCTGCAGATAAAAGTTACAAGCATTATGGTCTTTCATGTAAACCTTCAGTGTGTATTTCCTAAAATAATGGACAATTTCTTCCATAACATTGTTCAAATATCAAAACCAGGAAATTAAGGGTGGTATAATGCTCTCTGATCTATAGACTTTATTCAAACATTGCCAATTACTCACTGCTTGTACCAAAATCTGTATTAGTCAAGGTTCTCCAGAGAAACAGAACCAAGAGGATATATGTGTGGGTGGTAATTCATGTGATTCGTTGTGAGGAATTGGCTCTGGAAATTGTTGGGGCAATCAAGTCCCAATTCTGTATGGCAGGTCAGAGGCCAGAAATTCCAGGAGAAGTGGAGGGGAAGTGTTTAGTCAGAGCGTGTAGCGAAGGTTGAGGAGGAGTGGACGGTGGAGTCTAGAGTCAGAATTTCTTCTGATTCTTGCTTTTAGGACCTCTAACTGTCCTTGCAATGTCATTCAGGACAATTCCAATGTCCTGAGAATGCTCCCGTATTACACCTATTTTCCGTTCTCCCTCCCCTCAGAACCTCCGGTGGCTACTGCCTCCACATCAATGATAAAAGTTCTTCCATTGCTAGAATATCAGTAAGTCTATAGTAGAAAAGCAGTAAGTCTACTCTAGTTCATTGTTCACCCCAGAGATTAAACTATAATGTAAACTATAATCCACACACACACAAAAAGGTTAATGCAGGTTTTGAAAACTAGTAATAAATAAATGTCATGTCATTCTGGGGAGAAAAAAAAAAGGCCTCTGATTTACTGAGGACAAGCTCCTTTATGCCAAGTCAACTGATTGCAACTGTTAATCCCATCTGTAAAATACCTCCACAGTAACAATTAGGCCAGTGTTCGGCCAAGCAACTGGACAGCATAGCCAAGTTAGCACATACTTTGATGGGATAACTATCAAATAACCCATAGATAACCCACTAAGAGCCATGTCTCGGTCATTTGCTGACCTTTGACTGTAGATTTTTCCTTTCACATTCTGTCCCTAACCTCCACCTACCCCACTAACTTCACCTTCATCCATTCTAGGCTGTAGCCCCTAGGTCCACCCCTGATTTTCCAGATAATCAGCAACTTTTTATTATTTAATGTGCTATTTCTGAATAACAAACCCTGTGGCTTGCAAATTCTGGGAATTTTCTCACTTGTAAAGGGACATCCTCCCCCCCCCACCCCCGGATGATATAAGGCATTTGTTTTGTTTTGTTTTTGAGTTTTATAATGTTTTTATAATGCTTTTATAATGCTTCATTATGATGGTTGATGAGTAACAAGTGTTGATATTATTAGAGCAGTTTCTTTAAATATGGAGAGATGAGGCATAGATTAAGTAAATAAGAGGCTAAAGGGGATTTAAGTACATAAAAAGTAATGATTGAAAGCAGCTAGTGTTGACTAACTGAAACTTTGGTTGAACAAAGCAATTAAGATATAGCTAATAGAGCTGCAAAGCTTGGTACATTGTGGTTACTTCATGGAAGTTTAGTTTTATTTGCAGTAATGGAAAGATTTCAAAACCCTTCAACTGCTGCTCAATCACTCTGGAGTTGAATTAAATGTAAGTTGTTATTTTGAATTTATTTATCTCTATTCATTTTAATATACATTTGTTGGATGTCTAGTTTATCATTTATACAGATAGTTCCTGAGGCATAATTCTTGCAGAGCAGAGAGAGACATTTGAAAACAAATAATTATAATAATTTTGGTGCTTGAGGAAAACACATACGCTGTAGCAGTGGTTTCTGTTTGGGAGCATCAGGGAAAAACACCCAGAAGAGGTGGGTTTTGAGCTGGGTCTGGAAGGAAGAAGAGTCCACCAGGAAGAAGAGGGGAAGAAAACACCAGGTAGGGGGAAAATAAGAATTAACATAGAAGAAACAAAATGATGGTTCAGTGTGGTACAGAGCGCACTGATGTGACAGAAGCACACTGGAAACAGGTTGCCTGTGTACCTGGCAGGTAGATTGGAAAGGAGCTTGCTACCCACTAAAGAGAAGCTTCAACTTCTTTATTAATAATTTAGTAACTAATAAAAAGAGCCTCTTCTCTTTATCTCTCAAACACTCCCCTCCCTCCTCCCTGCTCCCTAATCTACCCCCAGTAACTTCTAATCTGCTTTCTATTTCTGCAAATTTACCATTTCTAGTAATCGCTTATAAGTGGTATCATACAACTTTCATCCTTACATTCCTTGCTTCTTTCATTGAGCATAATGTTTTCAAGGTTCTTCCATGTTGCACCATATCTCACAACTTCATTTTTACTTGTGGCTGAATAATATTCCATAGTGTGTATATGCCACCTTTTGTCTATCCATTCTTTTGTTGATGGGCATTTGGGCTGTTTCCAGCCTTGGGCTCTTATAAATAATGCTGCTATAAATATTGGCATTCAAGGATCTGTTGGTGACCCTCTTTTCACTCTCTTTGGGCATAAACCTAGAAATAGGATTGCCAGGTAAAATGGTAATTCTATATTTAACATTTTGAGGAATTGCCATATTACTTTCACAGGGTCTGCATCATTTTACATTCCCACCAACCCATCACAATGCACTAGAGTTACAATTTCTCTGCATCCTATCCAACACATGTTAATTTCCATTTTTCATATCATAGTCATCCTTGTGGGTGTGAAATAGTATCTCATTGTGATTTTAATTTGCATTTCCCTAATGGCTAATTATGTTGAGCATCTTTTCTTAGGTTCATTGGCCACTTGTATGTCTTCTTTGGAGAGATGTCTATACAAGTCCTTTGCCCATTTTTAAAATTGTGTGGTTTATTTTTTTGTTGTTGAGTTGTAGGAGTTCTTTATATATACTAGATATTAAACTCTTACCTGATATATGGCTTGAAACTATTTTCTCCCATTCTGTAGGCTGTCTTTTGACTTTCTTTATCATTTCTTTTGATGCACAGAAGTCTTTAATTTTGACAAAATCAAATTTATCTAATTGTTTCTTTTGTTGCTCGTGCTTTGAGTGTCATATTTAAGAACCTTTTGCTGAATCACAGGACATGAAGGTTTGCTCCTATTTATCTTCTAAGAGGTTTATAGTTTCAGCTCTTATTTAGACCCTTGGTCTGTTTTGAGTTGATTTATATATATTGTGTGATATATGGGTCTGTCTTCATTCCTCTGCCTGTGTATATCCAGTTTTACTGTACCATTTGTTGAAGAGACTATTCTTTCCCCTCTGTATCAATTTACCATAGGTTTTGTGGGTCTATTTCTGGAATTGCTGCTATTCTACTGCTCTATCTGTCTATCTTTGTACCAGTGCCATGCAGTTTTGATTACTGTCACTTTGTAAAACAACTCGAAATTGGGAAGTGTGAGTTATCCAACCCTGTTGTTTTTCAACAGTGATTTGGCTATTTGGGACTCCTTGCAGTTCCATATGAATCTGAATATTGGTTTTTCCATTTCTGCAAAAAAGGCTGCTGGAATTTTAACAAGGATTGCACTTAATTTGTGTATAGCTTTGGGTAATACTGACATATTAATAAAGTTAACTATTTCAACCCATGAACACGGAATATCTTGTCATTCAATTAGGGTTTCTTTAAGTTCTTTCAGCAGTGTTTTGTAGTTTTAGTATACATATCTTTTGTATCCTTAAATTTATTCCTAGATATTTTTTCTTTTAGTTGCTCTCATAAATGGAAATGTTTTCTTAATTCCTTCTTCAGATTGTGCATTACTAGTGTATAGAAACACAACTGTTTTTGCTTGTTGATCTTGTACCCTAACACTTATGCTGAATTAAGTTATTAGCTTTACTAGTCTCCTTATGGGTTCCTTTAGGTATTCTATATATAAGATCATGTGAACTACAAATAGATATTTTTGTTTTCCTTTGCAACTTTGATACCTCTTATCTTTTTCTTAATTGCTCTGGCAAGAGTTCTAGTACAATATTGAGTAGCAGTGGTGAAAGTAGTATCCTTGTTTCATTCCTGATCTGATGGGGAAAGCTTTAGGTCTTTCATTATTAAATATGATGTAAACTTGGTTTTTGTTTTTTCATAAATGGTCTTTATCAAGTTTCTGAGTGTTTTTATCAAGAAGTTACAAGATTTTGTCAAATGCCTTTTCTGCATCTATTGAGGTAACTTTTTTTGTTTCATTCTATTTATGAAGTGTATTACATTGACTTTTCATATTTTGATATTGACATTTTGTATGTTGAACCTACTTGGTCATGGTATATAAATTTTTAATATGACATTGGATTTCATTTGCTAGTATTTTGTTAAGGATTTTTCCATCCATATTCATAAGGGAAAATAGGCTGTAATTTTCTTTCCTTGTGATGTCTTTGCCAGACTTTGATATCATAGTCTGAATGAATTAAGAAGTATTCGCACCTCTTAAATTCTTCAGAAGAGTTTTAGAAGGATTGACATTTATTTAAATATTTGGTAGAATTCACAGTTAAGCCATCTGGACTTTTCTTTGGTGGAAAGTTTTGATTATTGATTCGATCTCTATACTTGTTATAGGTTTGTTGATGTTTTCTACTTCTTTTTGAGTCATTTTGTGTAATTGATTTGGTTTCCAGGAATTTTTCCATTTCTTCTAAATTATCTAGTTTGTTGTGATAAATTGTTCATAATATTCTTTTGTAAACATTTTTATTTCTGTAAGCTCATAGTTTTATCACCATTTCCATTTCTGATTTTGGTTATGTGCATATTTTCACTTTTTCCTTTGTCAGTTTAGCTAGTTTGCCAATTTTACTGAATTTTTCAAAGACCAAACTTTTTATTTTATTTATTCTCTCAATTACTTCTTATTCTATATTTAATGTATTTCTGCTCTAATTGTAATTATTTCCTTACTTCTGCCACCTTTGGGTTACTTTACTCTTGTTTTTCTAGCTTCCCAAGAGGTAAAGTTAGGTTATTACAGATCTTCCTTCTTGCTAAATGTAGGCACAGATAGCCATAAATTTCATTCTGAGTACTGCCTTAGCTACATAACATGTGTTTTGGTATGTTGTGTCTTTGATTTCATTCGCCTCTAAGTATTTTCTAATTTATCTTGTAATTTCTTTTTTAATCCATTGGTTGTTTGAGTGTGCTGTTTAATTTCCACATTTTTTTATTTTCCAGTTTTCCTTTTGTTACTGATTTCTAACTTCATTCCATTATGGCCAAAAAGGTTACTTTTTATGATTTAAATATTTTTTAACTGTTTTAGACTTCTCTTGTGCCTTAATAATGACCTATCGTAGAGAATAACCCACCTGCACTTGAAGCATAAAGTGTTTCAAGTTTATGTCGTTGTTGCATAAAGTGTTTTATACACGTCAGTTAGATCTGTTTGGTTTATAGTTCTGATTAAGGCTGTATTTCTTTAGTGATATTCTGTTTAGATGGTCTATCGAAAATTGAAAATAGTGTATTGAAATCTCCACCTATTGTGGTAGAAGTGTCTATTTCTCCCTTCAATTCTGTATGTTTATCTCATATATTTTAGCACTCTGCTGTTAGGGGCCTATATGTTTATAATTGTTAAATCTTCTTGTTGAATTGACCCTTTCATAGATATTTATGTTTTTCTTCATCTCATACAGCAGTTTTTTACTTAAAGCCCATTTTGTCTGATAACAATACAGGCACCCTACTTTCTTTTGTTTGCTATTTGCTTGAAGTTTTTGCCATCCTTTCACTTTCAACTTATTTGTATCTACGAATCTAAAATGGTTATCTTGTGAACAGCATATAGTTGAGTTAGATTTCTTTATCCACTTTGCCAATCTCTGGCTTTTGAATAGAAATTTTAATCAATTTAAATTTAGGGGAATTACTGATAAGGCAAAAGTTACATCTGCCATTTTTCTAATTGTTTTTTGTAAGTCTCACAACTTTTTTGTCCCTTGTTTCTCCTTTTTACTGCCTTGCTTTTTGTTTAGATAATCTTTTAAAATGAGTCATTTTCTATCACTTATCTTTTCCTTTTGTGTAGATATTTTAGACATTTTTTTTAAGGTTACTATGGAGTAACCATAATTTTAGCATACTAAATTTATTGCAATTCAGTTTGTGTTGATTCCAAATTTACGTCCATAACCTACACATACAAAGTAACTATAAACCTCCTCCCTCCCTTTTATGTTGTTCATGGCACAAATTACATCTTTATGTATTTGTGTGCCCAGTGACAAAGATGTACACTCTGTATTAGTCAGCCAAAGGGGTGCTGATGCAAAGTACAAGAAACCTGTTCACTTTTATAAAGAGTATTTATTTGGGATAGAAGCATACAGTTACAAGACCCTAAAGAGCCTCGATGTATCATAAGAGGTACTTACTCACCCAAAGTCTGTTGCCACATGTTGACACAAGATGATGGAGGGCTGACATCTGTGAGGGTTCAGCCTTCCTCTTCCCTCTTAAGGCTCTGTGGGTCCAGCTTCTTCCAATCTCAGCTGTAAACTGGCATAAGGCTAGTCTCTCAGGGCTTCTCAGCTGCTCTGTTCTCTTCACAAGGTCAGCTGTAAACTATCAGGCTCATCTCTATTCCCCAGGCAGCAGGATTCTCTGTGTAGCTTCTCTGTGTGTCTACTTCCGTGATAGTCTGTTTTATCAGCCCACCAAGAGGGCTGGGACTCAATGCTGAGTCACACTCTAATGACCTGGTTGAATCAAAGCACTAATCTTAACATAATTTAATCAGATTTCTCAGCTGAATCTAATACAGTTAAAGGTTTATCATGCCCAGAGGAACAGACGAGTTTACCATCATAATCCATATCTCTTTTTGGGATTTATAAATAATATGCCACAGTCCACCCTCTGAATTCCAAAAAGATATTACAATATTGCAAAAAAAACTTTAAATCAGTAACAACGTTAAGTATAAAAATCATACACAATAAGTTTAAAGAAATACAGTTTGTCTTGGGCAAAGTCCTGTCTGGCTGTAGACCTGTGAAACTTAGAGTTTATCTGCTTCCAATATACAAAGGGACTGACAAAGGAAAAAGGTTTGCATTACCATAAGGAGAAATTTGGAGGGAAACATGAGTCATAGGTCCCCTACAGTTCCATAAACCTGGGGGGCACACATCATTAGACTTCAAAGTCTGAGAGTCATTCTTGAGGTAAGTCTCCTGGGGCTTCATGGGGACCCACCATTTCCACAAACTTGCCCAAAAGCCATTTTCTTGGTTCTTCCATCATCAAGCATCTGGGTGGTGACCAAGCTCTAGACCTCACCTTCTAAGAACATTGGGGTGATGGTCACACTTTACCCAATCCTTGGGGTGGAATCTCAACCCCCTTAGTACAGTGAGGAGGAGGTAACATTCTCCCTAATCTCTGGCACACAGACTCAACCTTCTCAGAGCAATGAGTTCGTGACCTGGCCTTCCCTAATCAAATGGGGCATGTCCACACCTTTCAGACCTATGGGATGTCAACCTTACTCTTTCCAACCCTTGGGGAATGTGCTGCACACCCTCTGTAGCCTGGGGAGGCAAAAGTCTCCCTGAACAGTGGGTTCAAATATCCACCCTCTTCAAATGCCGGGGCAAACTCTCACACTCCATAGACATGGGTGGGTCCTTCTCTTGGCCCAAGGAGATGTCTTAATTCCAGATCTCAGCTTCCATGGTTTTCCTCTTGAAGTCATTTTCTCTTCAACTTGTCCCTCTTAGTCCAGGCTGACAGTGG
>JAKSZT010010858.1:24785946-24838564 GCA_026826555.1 Tolypeutes matacus | reverse complement strand
ATTGCAAAAGCACTACCTTTTCCTGGTACCAAATTCTGTATTGGTCAGTCAAAGGGATACTGATGCAAAGTTACAAGGCCCTAAAGGGTCTAACTCAATGTACCATAAGATGTACTTTTTCACCCAAAATCTGTTGCCACATGTTGATGCAAGATGGTGAGGGATGGAAGTCTGCGAAGGTTCAGCCCTCCTCTTCCCTCTTAAGGCTCTGTGGGTCCAGCTTCTTCCAATCTCAGCTGTAGGCTGGCATAAAGCTAGTCTCTCAGGGCTTCTCAGCTGCTCTGCTCTCTTCACAAGGTCAGCTGTAAACTATCAGGCTCTTCTCTCTTCCTGGGGCCACAGGGTCCACTGTGTATCATCACATGTGTGTCTACCTCCATGTGAGAGTCTGTTTTATCAGCCCACCAAAGGGGCTGGAACTCAATGCTGAATCACATTCTAATGATGTGGTTGAATCAAAGCCCTAATCTTAATTTAATCATAACTCTCAGCTGAATCTAATACAATCAAAGGATTATAATGGCCAGAGGAACAGACCAGTTTACAATCATAATCTATATCTCTTTTTGGAATTCATAAATAATATCAAACTGCCACACACTTGTTTTTATGCATTTGGATTTTCAGCTTTATAAGAAATAAAAGAGAACATTCTAAGTGGAAAATGAAATAATACTGGCATATATATTTACTCACATTGGAAATCTTTATTTCTTTATCCATCTTGAGACATTTTCTAGTGGCCTTTCCTTTCAACATGGAGGACTTCCTTCATCATTCCCTGTAAGGCAGGACTAGTGCTAACAATCTCTCTCAGTTGTTGTCTCATTTTTGAAGGATAACTTTGTTGTATGTTATTCTTGGGTAGCAACTTTTTTTTTTTCCAATTAGCACTCTAAATATGTCCTTCCACTGCCATCTGGCCTTGGTTTCTATTGAGAAATCAGATGTTAATTTTATTAAAGATTTCTTATATGGAACACTCTTCTCTCTCACTGTTTTTAAGGTTCTGTCTTTGTCCTTGACATTGGACAATTTGATCATAAGGTGTATCAAATTAGCTCTGTTTGGATTCATCCTGCTTGCATTCATTGAGCATCTTGCATTTGTATATTCATATCATTCATCATATTTGGGAAATGTTCTGCCATTATTTATTCAAATATTTTTTTCTGGGCCTTTAACTCTCTCTTTTCCTTCTCAGACTCCTATGATGCATATGTTGGCATGCTTGATGATGTCCCACAGGTTCTTCAGGCTCTGTTCAACTTTTTTTTTTTTTCATTTTTTTCATTTCCCTACTTCTCTTCAACTCAGACTATTTCAATTTATTTTGTCGTTAAGTTTGCTGGTTCTTTTTATCCTCCTCCTCAAGTCTGCTCTTGAATGCCTTCACTGAAATTTTCACTTTAGTTATTGTACTTTTTTTTTTTTACCGGGAGGTACCAGGGATCAAACCCCGGTCTCTCCATATGGTAGACGGAAACCGAACCTCTTGAGCCACATCCATTTCCCAGTTATTGTACTTTTAAGTTCTAGAATTCCCATTTTGGTTCTTATTTATAATTTCTATCTCATTATTGAAATTCTCATTTTGTTCATATTTTGTTTTCCTGATTTCCTCCAATTATTTATTTATGTTTTCTTTTAGTTCATTGATCCTTTTTATGAGAGTTATTCTAAGATCTTTGGTTACTAATTCCAGAGTCTGCACTTCCTCTGGGATATTTTACACTGTATTCCTTTTTTCCTGTGACTGGGCTATACATTTCTGTCTTCTTATATCTTTTGTAAATTTTTTGGTTGAGAATTGAACATTCTGAGTATTATGTTATGGTCTCCCTGGAAATTTATTCCCAGTCTTCAGTATGCCAGACTAAGAACAAGAAAAAAAAAAGAAAGTGAGAAAGATAGAGAGGAGATTAAATAACTAGCAAACATACAAAATTACCATGAAAAAAATGAGAAAAAAATGAAATGCCTTGCCTCTCCAACTCTCTTGTTATGGTGGGAAGCCAGGAGATGCTGCTTTCAAGGCCAGAAACCTAGGCCAGGCTCCCTGCTCAACCCTCAGGGATCCACCAGACCAAGAACAGAAAACAGAAAATAGAGTAAGAAAAAATAAACAAACCAACAAGAAATGAGGAAGGGAGGGAGAAAAAAGAGAAAGAGGTGCACTGGCTCTATGTCCTGTAGGTGTTGGTATAAGGTCAGACATCACTGCTTCAGAGATAAACCAAGTCAAGCATCTGTGCTGGGCCTTCAGGGATCCACCAGACCAAACAACACACAAAAATAAGAACCCAACTAATGAAAAAGTACACTGTTCTTTAAGTCCTGGTAGATGCTGATGTGAGGCTGCTGAGGTCAAAAGAGCTGAAACCTAAGCCAGAATCTAGTTGAACCCTCAGGGGTCTGCCAGACCAGGGAATGCCCACACACAGGGAAAAAGAAAAATGAAAACCCTAGTCCTTTATCTCCAGGTGGATGCTGGTGGGAGGCTGGAAGTGCTGCTGCCCAGTGGACTGAAACTGAGGCCAACTTCCCCACTGGTTCTACACGGATCCTCCAGGCTGACCTTGACCCATAAACCCAATTGTTAGAGGTTTCCTCTGCCAGCCCTGGCCCCAGCCAGTTTCCCAGAATCCAGGCTGCAGACCCAGCCATTTCCACAGCCACTGCCTTGGGGCTGAGCAACAGGGCTGGTCAGTGCTTTCACTTATGAAAGCTGATGTCTCAGCACCCTCTTGCTTCCACTGGCATTCCTGTAATTGCTCTAAGTATCCATTCTGGTTCAGAGTTAACATCTAGATGATTATAGGTTTTTTTCCAGTTCATTTCATTCCAGGCACCATTTTGTGCCTGTGCTATCAAGAATTTCTATATCAAACCACTTTACTTGAAAAGATTTCAAAAATGAAGCATCTTTACCTTCCTTTAAAAGCTGAAGGAGACAAAGCTTGGAATATATCTGCACACACTCATATATATACTGACACAGGGATACTTACTCAGTATATATACTGACACAGGGACATAGATTTTTTTCTGAAGTTTTCATAGAAGCAAACTACTCTATTTTGAGAATGCACCAAGGCCCCTGCACCTGACCATTTTCTACCCCAGGTTTTGCTATTACAAACAGTGCTGCAGAAAACAATACTTTACATGTATCATTTCGTTTTCTGCCAGTTTTACTTCAGGATAGATTTCTAGAAAACAGGTTAATAAGTCACATTCTAAATTTTGCAAAATACTTCTCCCACATGGAGATGTGCTTTTTCACATCCATCAGAAATGTATGCAAATGCATAGTTAATATAGAATAGTATCAATTTTTGGACTTTCCTTGTGCTTTCTTTTAGCACACGTAGTTTCATTTTTGCATTTAAATTTCTGATTCATGTGGAATTTATCCTTGTGAAGAGTGTGAGTAATTGATTGTTGTCCTTGGCACAACCAGATATAATGATTTCCCAACAGTGACTTATCAGTGTGTTGCTGCAATATGCCCTATTTGTGCATAATATGCTAATTAATGTCACTTAACTTATGTAATGTTTTGGTGGGTGATTTAGTGCCCTTTGCTAATGTTTAAATTGAGGGAAAGGGGTTTCCACTCATCTTTCCAAGAAGGGGAGTAGGCAATATTAGAATAAATGGTCCTAGTTTTATTCTCTACTTTCTGCTCCATTAATGAAGAGAGGTTGTTAACCAGATTGGGTTCCATTGCCAGTGATAAGAGCAAGAATCTGGCTCCAAAAAGCATGTCTCTTGCTGACTGTTCCATGGACCAGTGACAGTGTACTTCAGCTTTCCATGTCATCTCAGGCATGGTACAGGATCCCAGCTTAGAACTTAGGAAGTATACGTCTGAGAGAAATTTGTCTACATAACGGTTCTCTTTCTCTATTCTGTGCTCTGCTCTTTCCACTGAGCCTCAAAAATAGACAGACCCCAGATTTGATCTTAGCTGTCTCACAAAAAGCCAAAGAGATTAGATAAATGTTACACTAATAATATATATGAACTTATGTATTAGTCGGCCAAAGGGGTGCTGATGCAAAATACCAGAGATCTGTTGGCTTTTACAAAAGGTATTTATTTGGGGTAGAAGCTTACAGTTACCAGGCCATAAAGCATAAGTTACTTCCCTCACCAAAGTCTGTTGCCACGTGTTGACGCAAGATGGTGGGTAACATCTGCAAGGATTCCGGCTTCCTCTTCCTCTTAAGGCTCTGTGGTCCCAGCTTCTTCCAATATCAGCTGTAGCTGAAATAAGCCTTGTCTCTCTCCCAGGGCTCGTCTCGTTTCTCTCAAGGTCACCTGTAGACTATCAGGCTCTCTAGGCTTTCTCTCTCTCCCCGGGGCTTGATTCTGTTCCGGCTCAGCTACCCGGCTCTCTCCTGTGTGTTTACTTCCTAAGCTCCAGTTCAAAACTCCAACCTCCCTTCTCCGTGGTGCTGTTTCTCTGTGAGTTCCCACCCACCAAGGGGGCAGGGACTCAACATCCTACTGACATGGCCCAATCAAAGCCCTAATCATCATTTAATGACACACAGAGGAACAGACCAGTTTACAAATATAATCCAATATCTATTTTTGGAATTCATAAACAAATCAAACTCCCACAACTTATAATTCCTGGACAGAATTAAGGAGGACATAGTTTGAGCTTTTACTCTTCCCTATGCAATAACAATTCATTATAGCCTTTTGAAATTAATTTTTAAAAACTTTGAGACAGGAGTCATTCCATGGTATGATACTGCTGCAAACTCTCCTTTGACATTGTGTTATGACAAGAGAAAAGATGGACTACGTAACCTTTACAGCATCAGTGACTTTTAAAAAATATATGTATATATATATATAAAAAATAACATTTTTGTAAGCAAATACACATATATGCATATATATTTATATATCATTTTACAAATGTTTGTATGTATTGTGAGAATTTTGATTTTTACCCATAATAAAAAAAATAAATAAATAAATAAATAAATAAATACTGTAATCTCCTTTAAAAAAAAAAAAAAAAAAAAAAAAAACCTAATTAGGGAAGCTTAAAATAACTATAGAGGAGAGCTCTTATGAAGCATTTTATGGATGGACTTTCAGTGTTAGGAGCAGGGATTGATGTGTCTTACACTGAGGATCATGGGGAGGTTACCAACAATCTGGTCTTTTTCATGTGTTGAAACCAAGCAACTTCTGGAACCAAGCTTAGCAGTCTCAGAGACTGAAAAAGAAAGCTAACAAGTGAATGAATCAAGAAGCATGTTGTTCATGATGGTAAAATGTTTATAGATGTGTGTTTATCATATAGTGCTATTTCATGGAACTAGGGTGAGAGGGTGGAGAAACTAGAAAGCAAGGAAACTTTGATAGGATGTATTTTTGTAGTCAATTGAAAAACCATTGTGTCAGGTTTGGGTGTAAACTGACCTTTCCTTCTGCGGTCAGAGAAACCATGGATTTCTATTGCATTTCCAGATTTAGTGTGTTTTAAAACTCCTAGTTCTTCTAGAATTCACCTGATTATTTCAACAAATGGTTTAAATAATTTAACAATGTTAGCTTTTATTTCAAGTTCAGAGTTTTGCAATATTATACATTTCATTCCTTAGAAGAGGAAAGTAGATTCAGTTTGTCATTGCAATAAGCATTTTCATAGTTTCTTCTGACAGTTAAACTAGAATCTTGAATTTATTCATATCTTGAAATTCAATATTAAAGAAGTATTTCCTTTATATTACTGAAACCAGCATAATTTCACATTTTGGGAGAATTACAATGTTCTGAATTAAAACATATTGTAATATAATAGGAAGTTCACTACTTGAAAGAAGCCAAGATCTAAAGGCTTTCTTAAATTGAAGAACTGGTTTGTCCTTTCGTTAACTACATATGATGAAACATTTGACACCCCATAAGCACCACTTCTGGATGAATCTAATTTTCCTAGACTTTATTCCCTAGTGACTTATGTTTGGAATACAGAATGAATCCAATGTCTAAAGCTGCATTTAAAGTACATTTAGAATTTCTTGCATTGCTAGAATCACCATATGTGAGCAAGAGAATACCATCAAGTCCACTCTAGTCCATAGTTCTTCCCCCAATCCTGAGGGGACTGGGATGGTGATGTCCACTCCAACTCCAAGTGAGAGAGGGCTTATATCCCATGGACATGGTGGGTGGGATGATCCTGCCTGCAGATGCAGGCCCTCTCCATTCCCTGGGATGGCCATTGCCCATCGTTGTCTCCTCACCAGGTGACTTGGATGAGTCCATTGAGCTGTAGGGTAGGAGTTGCAGCTCCACCTAGATTTCATGCACACCTGGCACATAGGTAGGCGGGAGCCTCCAGTCTCTGGAAGTATATCTAAAAACTCCAGCATCACATATAGGTTTGAATAGAAGGGACTGGTGAACCATGTGCAGGGAGGACTTATTTGAGTCCAATTCTGTCACTCTCAGGAGCACAGATTCCAAAATAGAACCCACTGATAAGGCATCAGTCTCTGGGGCTATCCCCCCTTATATAGGACCAGGGTGTCTCCGGAGCTTTGGGAGTTGGAGGTTGTCCTGAGTACTGTTGTGGCAACGGATGTAGGCCATTTTAAATCAGCACACACCACTCAGAACTGAGTGGGAGAGAGTGTGGTCTACAGTGTGAACTGTGGTCTATGGTTGGTAGCAAGGCTCCAGGATGTGTAAGTTCATTGAGGTTGGTGGGCCACACTGTGGGAGATGTTTGTGTGGGATGTGGTGGGAGGTGTGGGAGGTGGGCAACATGGGAATCCCAGTGGGTTCCGTGTAATATTTTGGGTAATCTAAGCACCTCTTAAAATATGTGTATATATATATATATATAAATAACATTTTTGTAAGCAAATACACATATATGCATATATTTAAAAAAAAACTAAATATAAACATTAAAATCTTTAAATATAAATATTAAAAAAAAGTACAGTTAGAGATCTCTTCTGCAGTTAATATGTGCTCATTTGTTTCATTATTTACTTGTCTCTCTTTAACAAAAATAGAAAAACAATCTACTTTATGAAAAACACTGGGGCATTAAAATTTCTATTTAGAGAAGCTACTAATTTTGGCATTAACTACATGTACATCACCTTAACACACAAGGATCAAAACTATAATATTAAGCAAGTTGATCCTGGTCCTGTTTACTCAGAGCCCATACATACACAATGAAAGCATTCATCTTTTTAATCTATGTATTAGCTATCCACGGGCTCTACTCTAGTATGTACACTGTGAAACATGCCCAAACATAAATTTTTTTAAAAAGGTGATATAAAACTAAATACCTAGAGAATTGACTGCAAACAGGCAGGGAGATCTTTAAGGTATGATGGAAAACTTCCAAAACTGAAGCATGGGATTTACTAAAAACTGTTGACTAATACACTTAAAAGGCATGAATTCTGTGGTACATGAATTTTGCTTCAATAAAGCTGTTAAAATTAAAACGTAAGTTAGAAACATAGATGGTGTCCTGGTGGATTGTCCTGTCACCCCGTTCATGAGCACCTGGCTCGCTAAGCTTTAGCCTAGCTGTATCAGTCAGGGGTCTCCAGCAAAACAGAACTAAATATATATTCTAAGGAATTGATCCATGCGATGATAGGAGCTGGGAAGTCCAAGATTCTTAAGCAGGCTGTCAGGCTGGAAATTCTTGTAAGAGTTGATGTTGAAGTATTGAGATGCAAATCCATAGGATAGGCTGGCAAATTGGAAACTCAGAGAAAAGTAGGTGGTGTAATCTTGACTGTTTTTGTTTCCTGGGCTGCTTAAACAAATTCCATGCAATGGTTGGCTTAAATAACGGGAATTTATTAGCTCATGGTTTTGAGGCTAGAAGAAGTCCCAAATCAAGATGTCATCACTTTGATTTCTTCCCAGAAGACTTGGTATTCTGGGGCTGACTGCCAGTGATCCTTGGTCCTTGCCTTTTCCATCAAGTGGCAATGCACACAGCAGCATCTTCTTTCTCTCTCTGTCTGTCTGAATTACATTCTTCTTATAAAGGACTCTGGTAATAGAAGTAAGACCCATCTTACTTCAGTCAGGCCACACCTGAACTGAGGTAACCTCGGCACACCTATAGGAATAGGTTAAAATTAAGAACATGTTTTTCTGGGGTATTATAGCTCCAAGCTACCACACTGACCAACAAGAAAACAGTAAATGTCCATGTTCTAAGCATTGTCTCTCAGAATAGCAATCTGTATACTAAAACATATTCTAATAAGGGTCCCACAATGATGATTATTATAACAGGACACTGGCATGGCATCTCTATGTCTTATCTATTCCTGTAGTTTACACTGATGTATCAATACAGGATAGACTTTTTTAAGACACAATGGGTCATCCTCCTTTACCAGTCACTGCCCCTGCACTTGGAAGACTTTTGTTTCTCCCTTAGAGAATGTGGCAGAGCTCTCCAGGATGGGAATTCACTATTCTCTCATTTTTTTAGTGATTTTCCACCCACTGTAACAATGCCCCAGGAACATTTGAACATTTTATATAACTTATATTTATGCTCAGGTGAACTTTCTCCAATGCATCCCCCATCCCTGACACACCACATGAGTCGGGAGGTCATCCCAGAGGTAATGCTTATGCATATCTCAGTAGGATCTCATAGAATTCTAAAGTGGATATCACCCCAAATAGTGGGACTCCTGAGGGCTCTAGAGACACCCAAGTCCTATGTCAGGGTGGATAGCTCCAGAGTTTGGTGCCTTACCGGTGGGCCGTACTTTGGAATTTGTGCTCCTGAGAGTGACAGAGTTGGATTCAACTATGTCTTCCCTGCACATGGTTCATCTGTCCCTTCTATTCAGACCTATACTTGGTGCTGGAATTTGTAGGTGTATGTGGGGAGAATTTAGTCTTTGGGCTGTCCATGTGCCAGCTGGGCCCGGAACCTCGGTGGAGCAGCAACTCCTACTCTACAGCTCATTGGACTCACCCAGGACAACTGGTGGGGAAATGATGATGGACAAAGGCTATCCCAGGGAATGGAGAGAGTCTGCAGCTGCAGGCAGGATAATCCCATCCATCTTCCCCATGGGATATAAGCCACCTCTCAGTTGGAGGTGGAGTGGACATCACCATCCTCAGACTTCTCAGGATGGGGGGAGAAGAGCTATGGACTAGAGTGGACTTACTTATATTCTACCATAGACATATTGTGATTCAAGCAATGGAAGAAATTACAACATTGATATGGAGCCAGTGGCCACTGGAGGCTCTGGGGGCAGAGAGAGGGAAAAGCAGTTGTAATACAGGGGCTTTTTCAGGACTTGGGAATTGTCCTGATTGACAAGGCAATGACAGATATAGGCCATTTTACATCAGCATATAACATGCAGAACTGTGTGGAGAGAGTGTGGTCTACAATGTGAACTATTATGGTCCATGCTTAGTGGCAAAGCCCCAGGATGTGTTTATCAATTGCAATTAATGTGCCACACTGATGAAAGATGTTTATGTGGGAGGTTGTGGGAGTGTGAGAGGTGGGGCGTATGGGAATCCCTATATTTTTTGTGTAGCATTTATGTAATCTAAGTATCAATCAATCAATCAACAAATAAATAAGGGGAAAAAAAAGACACCATGAATAGTTGCCATAGCAATATTTATAATTATTTTCTAGGTAGTCACTCAATATATTGTTATGTGCCTAAGTATTTTAACTGAACAGAAAAAAAAAAAACAAAAACAGAAAAAACGATAAATGTTTTCCCATGACTTGGTTAAATATCAGAAGAATACATCTTTACTTTTGTTTTTGAATATGGATAAATAAAGATGAAATGAACTTAGATATAGCTATGATTTTAACATGCCTCTGTTTGAGTTAGTATGATGGCAAGATTATTTTCTTTGCTAAGAATAACAATAAATAAACCAATGTGACTGAAAGTTAGATTCAAAATGAAGACCAATGACTAATATAGTGAGAAAGAGAAAGGTACTTTACACGGTTTATCCAGGGGCTATTCATAGATGGCAAATGACCTGGAAAATTATGTGAAAACAACAAAAACAGCAATGAAAGACTAACACAACCATTATATGTGATATTTCTGTAAGTAATGGTTTTACGTGCCATGAGTTCGGAATAAAATCTACACAGACATAATTCATATAGATGTAACGCCAGACAATTTATAGTTGCCAATACTGGGAATAAAGACTTTATCCACCTACTATAAGACAGAAATCAAATTTCAAGGAATGCACAAAAATCATCTTATTCCATGTCAGTCAAAAATTATGATGAAAGCATATTCTAAACTAATTGTATATTAAGATTAATTCCAACAGGCTTAGTTCTACTCATATGTGTTTATTGGAAAAACTCCAATAACCAACCATTGAAGGAAGTAATAATGAAAATGGTTTTGGAAAATAAAGTCATATAAGTATCCAAGCATCTAATAAAGTGAAAAGTGGTATTTATGATATTTATTGAAGCCACAATGTTATTTAGCAGAATTTTAGCTATTTTATTGAGCATTGGAAGAAAAAATATAGTAGTAGCATTCACAGTAGGGTGTATATATATATATATTATATATATATATATATAAAATGCATATTATATATATATAATGTTCACACTTTGGTTTATTTTCTGAACAAATTGCTTAGATGAATGAAGCATCCAAGTAGATTTGGATTTATTAAGCTTCTTTTCCAAGTGTAAGAAATGCTACTAACTGAATTTACCAAATTAGTTGGTGCACGTTTTTTGTTATGCTATATGCCATATATGCTTTTATTATCTCTTAAATGTTCCTTCCTTCATGAAACTATCTGCCAGTATGTTTTGTTTATTTAAATATTGAAAAATAGTAACATGTTTCTATATATAAGTCCATAGCCTCCGACTATGGCAAACTATAAAACAAACAGATCTCAATTTTCTCGTTTGGAAAGATGGGGGCTGTCCTTCTTGACTTATAACTCCCCTTTCAGCTCTAAGACTCTGCAGGTGTATCTGTGTCTTCTAAATTAAATTCAGGAACAGAAAAAAAATCTTTAAGGGCATCCATGGGAGTTCATCCATGCTGAAATTTTATTTACAAAATAGAAAATGGAAATATCACAATCTCTATTAAGGGCAAAAATTGGAACTGAGACTTTTTGAACATACTTTAGATCCTGTATACCGCTTACTAAAATCACACTGCTTGTTTAGCCTAAAAACTGTTATGCTAACCCAAATCAAGGGATGTTACATTTAATACCTTGTTCCTCCCACCACGTTCACTCATGCTTTTTTACTTCTGCAAAAAAACTCTTATATCTTTGAAAGTCTGCCAATACATAGCACAAATGCCAACTATTGGTTTAACACTGCCAATTTCAAAAGTATATGAAAAGAAGTATATGAAAAGTAATAAAGGACTCACATAAAAAGCTATGTCAATTAAACATTACTTTCCTAAGTATAGCCTTTTATTGGGGGTAGGGAATGTATATAAAATATGTCTCACTAAAATTTGCACATATTATTTAAAATCTGCTTTTGGAATTTGGACTTTTCCTAGCCTCAAAACCATGAGCCAATGAATTCCCATGTTTAAACCAACTCATTGCATGGTTCTAGCACACAAGCTTAGGAACCAAAGCAGTTACCCTGTTCAGTATTCTTTCTTCCAGTAAGGCTGCTTGCTTAGGATTTCAGTTGCTTTTGTATTTTGATGGTTTTGAAATATGTCTGCAAATTCTTTGCAGCTCTATAAATGGCAGAGTCTAATTTCTCTCCCTTTGAATGTGAAGAAGAAATAATGCAGCAAAAATATAACTACATGACTTCTGAGGCTAGGTTAGAAAGAGTGACAAAGCTGCTTGGCACTGTCTCTCTTCAGATTTGTGCCTCTCGGGTCCCTGAGCCAAAATGGAAGAAGTCTGCCTACACTGAGGTCACCAGGCTGGAAAGACAGGAGGGGGAGAGAGAGAGAGAGAGAGATGCTCAAGGAGCCCCAGGTATACCAGCTGCCTCCCATTTGTGTCTTCCCAGCATCACCCCTGACAGGTGTATGAGCAAGCTTTCAGATGATCCTGGGGCCCAGATTTTTTTTTGAGGTATCGGGTGGCAGGGATTGAACCTGGGACCTCATATGTGGGAAGCAGGAGCACAACCACTGAGCCACTCCCTGGTTGGTTTCTTCATTTATTTTGCTTGTTGTTGTTGTTGTTGTTGTGTGTGTGTGTTGTTTTGGTTTTTCAGGAGTCACAGAGAATTGAATCCAGGACATCTCATGTGGGAGGCAGGTGCTCAACCACTTGAGCCACATCCATTCCCCATGGCCCCCAGATTTTAAGGGGCTGCTATTACTCAAAGTTTAGCAGAGATAAGCCTGCTCCTCTATGCACTGTTTGAATTCTTTATCCATCAAATCTGTAAGTATAAAAAAAATGATAATGTTATGCCAATACGTTTTAGATGATTTTTCAGCCATAGTAACTTATCTAAAAGAGGTCTTTAACCCTAATTCATCCATTGATTTCACAGGCCTCCTTCACCCCCAGTTCTTCCTCTCATTTATGTCTCATTTCATGTCACGTTGTTAGTGAATAATAGAGAATACAAGATGCTAAAGCACATATCTGAACATTAAAATAAATAGCTTCTGGTTCTAGCAGTTAAGTACTTTCTTGATAGAACAAAGGCCTTTTATTTACTTTTAGCATGTTTAATTCCACTAAAAACTAAAATGCTTTTAACATTTATTTTTAAAAACACCACTTTTTCTTACTTATTTTTTTCTTTTTATATAAGTATTTGGGTTAGGTTGAGTCCAAAAGTATCATCTAAGAGTCTATTTTTTATTAGCAAATCATTCAGCTCCTCCTACATTTATCCCCCATTCATTATTCAGAGAAGTGACATCGTTCAGCAATGAGTGTCACCTGCTCTTGGAAATGTACAAAGGGGAAGGATGAGAGAATCTAAGGGGCATTTTGATAAGGAGGGCAATGGTGGACTCAGGGAGAGACATTTCAACTGAATTTCAAGAAAAGAAACCATTTACAGTCCATTAAAGGATTAATGTGAGACATGGTGAACAACTCAAAATTCTAGTTGCAAAGTTAAGGAGAGATTAAATGGCACTCTCCAGCAAGCATAGAGTCAAAAGAAAGTTTTAATTTTTCATTTTGTTTTCTTTAAAATGACAAGGACTTAAGCATATTTAAATTCTTTATGGGAGGACCCAGTGGGGGGAGAAAGAGTAATAATACAGGATTGAGAAAAGATAGAAAAGAAATTTGGGTCACTAAGAAAGGAAGACTTGGTGTCCTATTGAGCTCACAAAATGTGTTTGTTTGGAGATGAAAAAGAAACTTCTTGTATTGTAATACGAAAGGAGAAAAAACATTTTAAAATACTAAATAGAATATTACATTTAATTTGACAAAAAAAAAAAAATCTTGATCCCTAAAGTCTTGAGTTAAAGGGTAATCTAGAAACAGTTTGCTTTACTTAAGGACTTGTGCTAGCATACAATGCAATATGGGTTTTAGAAGAAGAAAGGATGGTGAAACACTTCCATCTCCATCTCTTCCAGAGGAAAATCTTTACACAAGACATCATCCAGGAGGGAGGTCTTCTGGGCAGAAATGTCCATGGGTGTCTGTATTAGTCAGGGTTCTCTAGGGAAAGAGAATCAACAGGAGATAACTGTAAATAGTATGAGATTTTATAAGAGTCGCTCACGTGACTGTGGGGATACACAAGTCCAGGTTCCACAGGCAGGCTGCAAACCAGGGCTCTGATGAAAGTCCAATGAAGGTCTTTGATGAGTTTCTGGGAGACGTTGACTTCCAAAGACAAGCTGGGAAATTCTCTCTGAATGCTGAAATCACTTCCCCCTTCAAGGCATTCAACTGATTGGATAAAGCCTCATTCATTGTTGATGGCAATCTCACTGGTCGGATGCAGATGTAATCAGCCATCTATGCAGCAAACTCACTGATGGCTAAAGCCCATAAAAATGTCCTTGTATTACAATTAGCCCAGTGCTTGCTTGACCAAACAGCTGGGCACAATTACCTGGCCGAGTTGACACACTAGCCTAACCATCACAATGTCCATCTTCCTTCTCTCTTCCTAAAAATAGTAAAAAGTGTATTTTCATATCCTTAATGAATTTAAAGTTCCCAATACTAGGAATATAATCCTACCTGCTTGTTAATACCTGACATATTTGATACAATGGAAATAAATAAATCTTATTAACATGGTAACATTTGCAAAAACCCTTTTGTCAAGGTATACATAAATAAATGACACTAAATTTTATACTTTATATAATTGATTTTATAGCTACAAATGTATAATCCCATGAATCAATGGATAAAAATAAAATATATGAACAATACAGTAACTTATGCTCCATTGCCTTGACAGGAAAAACAGTGGGTTCTTTGAAAATTCCTAAGAAGGTTTGTAGAGAATGAAGACATGCAACAATATAGTGACTTTTGAGTGTGATTTCTAATGAACATGGATAGTTCTGCAGCGGAATAGTTGTTTATTCCCCAAACAGATTTGTCTCACCCTATGTATATTCTAGAATGAAGGAGGCTACATTGAGCTGTAGGACTTCAAGAACATTTCTTTCTATCTTTGTTACATGTAAAATTATTGTTTCTGGGCTAAACCTTCCAGCCCTAACGTACAAGCCAAATCACAAATAAACACTGAATACTTTATGAGACTCTAGTTTGGAAATATTCTTCAATTTCATCAACTTACACTGTGCCATAAAGATACTCTCAACACCAAATAGCACTTGAACAATTTTAATCTGAAAAACGTATGTTTTATCTAAGCAGTTGTGGTGGTTTGGGACTCTATGCACCCCAGAAAATCATGCTCTTAAGGCTAATTCATTTCTATTGGTGGAAACCTCCTGTAAGCAAGACCTCTTTATGAGATTACTTCAGTTAAGGTATGGCCCAGGGTGGGTCTTAATTCTCTTACTGGAGTCCTTTATAAGAGGACGGAATTGAGATAAAGAGAGAAAGTCCCACAAGCAAGAAGCTGAAAGCATTGAAACCAGGAACAGAAGGGAGAGACCAGCAGATGCCACATGTGCCTTGCCATTTGACAGAGGACTCAAGGATTGCTGGCAATGGGTCTTCAGGGAGAAATCATTGTCTTGGTGATGCCTTGATTTGGACATTTTCATGGACTCAAAACTGTAAGTTCGTAAGCTAATAAATCTCCATTGCTAAAAGCTAACCCATTTCCTGGTATACTGCTTTCAGCAGCCTAGCAAACTAAAACAGTACTGCTTATCATTACTTTTCCAGCATCAAGTAAATAAATGTAAATTTTTTTCTAATGAACTTTATCATTATTATATTTTATTTCTTAACACCCTGAGTTTGAGCG
The DNA here is from genome assembly GCA_026826555.1 of Tolypeutes matacus. Lineage (NCBI taxonomy): Eukaryota > Metazoa > Chordata > Mammalia > Cingulata > Chlamyphoridae > Tolypeutes > Tolypeutes matacus. The sequence continues at coordinate 24,823,101 of JAKSZT010010858.1, read as the reverse complement.
ACAAGAATCTGCTAAAGATATAGCCTATGGTCCACATTAAAATTCACGACTATAGGTTACCTGTGGAAGTATAAGTTTGGTTATCAGCATTTATCTATCAAGACTTGTTAACTCCACACTATTTTCAGGGAATAAAACCATGCAAAGTGTATTAAACTATCTATCAGGAAAGGATAGTGATAGGCTGTAGTGATGGAAGCTCTGGAGTCCCAGCAGACACACATAGTCTCATAAAGACAAGACAGAAAAACATGAGCATGAGGCTGGGTTTGTTATTTGACAGGACTAATGCCTGTGAGTCAGTTTAAGGGAATTGTGGAGTTTTGGGACTTCCCCAAACTATGGAATTTGGGGCTATGGGTATTCTGTTTTCCCTGCACAGAAGACACAATTGCCACAAAAGTGAGGATTTTTTATCATTAAGTCCAGTAATCACACTGGCCTTACCATTTCCAGATACAGTGAAAAGAATTCCAACCTAAACATCCTAGAAAATGTACTGCTTCCTATAATTAATTAGTAAATCCCAAGGGTCAGGTGTTCCTAAATAATTTTTCATTTGTCCATGGTCAGATGTTATTTGGGGTATAGTCTGAGATCCATAATATACATATATATGCTTATGGACATTTTTATATCAGAGATTCCACACATACACTTACAATGGGGAACATGGTTGTCTGAAGGAAAATTACGTTTAGTTGAGGAAGGCAGAGCCTCTACTTGCATAGTTTGACTTTTTCTTACAACCTTCCATATGCCTGGACTCTAACAATCTATCAAACAGATAAAAATTAATTTGCGAACACTCACATTTGCTTAAGCATAAAGAACATATACCCAGAAATGTTAGATGACAATTAATCATAATGAAAACCACCAACTTAGTGTATAGTTCGTATGAATTGAAATATGGTAGCTGCTTTAAATGGGACTTTTAAAGGAAAAGATGGGACACTCTTCTTAAATCAGACAGCAACATTCACTGAACTTCATAGTCTTTTTGCCATTCAGTGCAGCATAGGGGTACTCAGTGGGAAAATGGTAGAGGACATATCGCCAGCTGTGAAATATCCCCAAATGGAATATCCTCAGAATAAAAGATGAAAAGGGAATAAGAGCTAATCATAAATTCCTTTAGAGAAATCTTGAAAAGTTCAGAAATTCACGACCCAAACCCCATTCAGCCTGTGGAATTGGGGCTGGATCTGGAGAATAAAACCTTCTTTGATATTTACTATGGACTTTAAAAATAGGCAAACAAAAATTCATAATTATGCTTGGAGATGGTTAAAACACGGGCTCGATATTTTGCTATAAGACAATGTCACTATCTGCACTCAGCCAAGTGATTAAACTTCTCTGGGCCTCGATCTTTCTTCTCAAAGACAAGGATGGTAATGGTGTCTACTGAAAAGGCTAAACTGAGAATTAAATGACATAAATCTTGTAAAACACAACTTTTCACTGCACAGAGGAAGCATTCGACAAATGTTTGCTCACATTATGAGCAAATTTCCTTACCAAAGAAAGTACCTTTAGCACCTTATTTTGGTACCAACTTATTGCATGCTAAACCTCAGGAGTGAGTATTTGAATGGCTTCCATGGATGGATTGGTGATCCACTATAAAAGGAAGTTCACTGATAACCGAGCTCTCTAAGTACATTCTTTTTTTGTTAGTTTTTTATTTTATTTTTAAAGAAGCTTTAGATTGTGTAAATGATTCATCGAAAATATAGGGGGATTCCAATCCCTCCCCCTCCCAAAGCTTTTCCCCATTAACAACATTTTTTCATTAGTGTGGTACATCTGTTATAATTGATAAACACATATTGAAGCTTTGCTACTAATTATGGCCAAGAGTTTACATTATAGTTTACACTTTGTACAGCACATGTTTATAGGATTTGACAACATGTATAATGGCCTGTATTCGTCACTGCAATGTCATTCAGAACAATTCCAATGTCCCAGAAATCCCCATATTACACCTATTCTTCCCTCTCCTTACCCTCAGAACCTCTGGTGGCCACTGCCTTTATATCAATGTTACAAGTCCTTCCATTGTTAGAATAATAATAAGTCTATAATAGAATAATAATAAGTCTGCTTTAGTCCTTAGTTGCATCCCACCGCATGTTTGTTCATTCCTTAATCTTCAGGATTTGGGGATGGTGATGCCCACTCTGTTTCAGATTGAGAAGGTGCTAATATCCCATGGGATAGATGCATAGAACTGTCTTGCTTACAGTTGTAGATATTCTGTTTTTAGGGATGGAGGTCGTCCATCATTGTCCTTTTGATAATTGTCCTGAGTGAGTCCCATGAACTTGAGAGTAGTGTTGGCTGCAACTCTGCTGAGATTCAGGGCTCAACTGGCATATGAACGGCTGGAACATCTATTTAATGGGTACAGTGCTAATTATAGATTCAAATAAAAGGTGCAGAAGAGCCATATGTAGGGAAACTACAAATGAGTCTAACTCTGTTACTTTGGGGAACAATGAGATTTTCTGTCCTGCCTATAGTGTCTAGAAAGCTCTAGAGCCCTCCGGAGCAGCTCTCCTTGAGGCACAGTTTACTGTGACAGTCGATGATATCTTCCCGAGATGTGCAGAAGTGTAACCTCTGGAGTTACCTCCCCACTCACTTTGAAATCTTTTAGCCATTAAAAACTCACTTGTATTTAATATTTCCCCCTTTTGTTGGAGGTCTTCTTCCAAATGCCTCACTATTTGGTGGTGGAGACCCACCCACTGAGCAAACACCCCACGACCACTTGAACATATTCATATTCCATAAAGGCATGTCCCAGGTGCACCCCTCCCCACACATCCCCCATCACTGACACCCCACGCCAGTGGTCCTCCCTGCCAAGGTTGCATCCCTTCTGCAATCCAAAACCTCCCCCAAAACAAAGTCAAAAAATAAATGAATAAAAATAATTAAAAAATAAAATAATAATAAAAAGCATTAAAACACAAAAAAATTAAATATTAAAAATAAATATTTCATTGTCTTTCATCACCATAAGATATGCTATCTTTTATGTTTAGTGATAGTTTCTTTTGTATGTTTTCCCAGTCTTTTTTGGCTTTATTTTCAAGGAAGCCTTAGGTTACAGAAAAGTCACACAGAAAATACAGGGGATTCTCTGTAGAGAAGAGGATCACCCTTTCCTCTTCTCACATTTTCCCCTATTGATAACATCTTACATGAATAGGTATATTTGTTACAATTGATTAACAAATATTGAGGCACTGTTACTAACCATGGTCAATGGTTTACATTATGGATTACATTTTGCACCATACTGTTTTATAGGTTTTGACAAAAGTTATAATAGCCTGTATTGAACACAGGTCATTTTAGGCCATTGGAATTGTTCTGCATAATCTGGAATTGACGGATCCAAATGCTTTCTAAAATTTTAAGCATATGGAAAATGGCACCACATATTTGTAAATAAAAGCAAGGGGAACAATTGGGATTTGCTTGATTGTTCTGGTAAGAATGTGATTTTTCCTCAAGGCATCAGCCTACATTATTTTGTCAGTGCAGGATGGTCTTAGGCACAAATGTTTTTATTTTAAAGTGCTTACAGTACGGAAATGCAGAGACATTCTCACTAATTCATGCTTATTCTAACTAATTTTAATATTAAAATGAATGATTAACTTTATAATTCTTAAACTCATTAAGAATGGTCCAATTTACAGGACTGTGTCCCTACTGCAGGGATCATGTAAAGGTATTTGGCCTTTACAGTTAGTGAAATTCCAATATCAGGGAATAAGGGAGATCCAAAATTTCCAAGTGTGTAAAATGCATATTACATTTTTGTAAGGTTAAAGGGGAAAGATAATGATACTTTTCTGTTAGCATCTATTGTCATTCAAAAAAACCTCAAAAGAAATGAAAATTAAAACATATTGCGGCAACTGACCTTATTCTGAACTGATAAAATCAGGCAGCCGCCATTTCCCTACCAAATTTACCTAAAATCAAAGTATGAGTGTACATCATCATCCCAGAATCCTCAGGACTGGGGAATAAAATATGGACTAGAGTGGATTTACTGATATTCTGCTATAGACTTATTGTGATTCTAGCAATGGAAGAAATTATATCATTGATGTGGAGACAGTGGTCAACTGCTTTTGACAACTGGGGCTGAGCAGAAGACAGAGGCTAATGGAATATTTTCGTAATCAGAGTTTGCCTTTCTGTGGATTTTACTGTGCATTTAAATGCAGCCCTTCTTGCCAGTATGTATGCAGTGGGAATCATTCAGATCCTCGTCAGAGATACACAAGCATGATGCTGACTTCATGGTTACTAGGGCACACACCATAACATTCTCATGAAATGCTCACTGGGAAAAACAAATTATATGGTAAACTACCACATAATTCTCATGTGGGAGTAAATGTAAGGGTATCAGCAAAGTATCAGTGAAATCTAAAATTCATTTAACCCTGAGCTGGCCTGCTATTTGCACGCATTGCCTCTCAGAGCCCCACAGCTCCGGGAAGGGTTGACTTGGTCTTGGCACGGCAGGACGCCCTTTACTGCTGCCCCACGGCCAATGCCCTCTCATCCCCCTGCAAGCCCAGGCGACCTCCTAGGTCTCCATCCTGTGGTCCTCTAAGTAGTCATTGGGTGCAGCCTGGGGTGGGCAGCAGAACCCTACTCTCTCTTATGTCTGCACAGCACTGGGTGGGCTCCCCAGGAGAGATGAGCGGCAGCCCCTGGATCCAGTAACACTGCCCCAATCCACAGGAGACATCTTTTCAGCACCCCCTTTCTCTCCATCGGGACACCATCGTTCCTTAATTCCCCACATGGATAGGAAGGAAATATAATAGATAAGAAGAGGGATATCAGGATTATTTGGAATCCATATTCTCCTAACTTCCCCCAAAATAAATGCAATGAACTCTGTGAAATAGGTCTCTGCAGAGAGGCATCATCTGACCACCTAGTTATAACAGGATCCCGTCACTCTTTATCCCCCACCCGGCCTCATTTTCCACCAGAACACGTGTCTCCACCAGCTGTTATATTTGAACGTGTATGCCAAGACTGATGTTTCTCTCTCGCCTACCAGAATGTTAGCCCCATTTTGGCAGTGACTGTGTCTCTTTGGCCCATTTCCAGCACTTAGAACTATGTCTGGCACAGAGATCAAGTTCAAAATATTAATTGAATGAAACTCTGGTTCAATCATTTGAGCTCAGGACTAACCAGAACTCCTTTGCTCACCTGTTTCCACTAGAGCAGGACTTTGAGAACACAATGGGGATTAAGACAGAATCCCTACTTTCAAGCAGTTAACTCTTCTAGGTTATTTTACCCAAGCAATGATTTCTTAAACAGCTGTATTGAGTTATAATTTACATCCCCAAACTCCACTTGTTGAAAGTTTATATAATCATGCAATCATCACCACCAATCAATTTTAGAACACTTCTTTTTGCCCCAAAAAATGTTTTTGTACCTGTTTGCGATTAATGCCCACATCTAATCCACAGCCTAGGCCAGGGGTTCTTAACCATTTTTGTTCTACCAATCCCTTTGCCAGTCAGGTGAAAACCATGGACCCTTATGAAGTCCACACTATACTGTGTATTATTCAATAAATATATCACACCCACACCAACACGTCCCCACAAGAAAAAGGGTTTTTTGAATTTCAATTTACGCTCACAGACCCCTTGTTAAGAACCCCTGCCCTAGGCAATTATGAATCTGATTTGTTTCTATAATTTTTACCTTTCCTAGAAATATCATATAAATGGAATCATTCAACAAGTAGTCTCTGTGTCTGCTTTCTTTCACTTAGAGTAGTGATTTTTGAGGCTCATCCATGTTGCATATATCAGCAGTTTATATTGTTTATCTTTACCCATGGATAAGCATGTTTTTGGCTATAATGTATAATGCTGCAGTGATCATTTGCATACAAGTCTTTGCAAGAATATAATTTTTCATTTTTGGGGGGTAGACACCCAGGAGTGGATTGTTGAGTCATATGATAAGTGAGTGCTTAATTTTTTTGAGAACTTGCCAAACCGTTTTTTGAAGTGGTAGTGCCATTTCATATTCCAGGCAGCAATATATGAGTGATCTAGCTTTTCCACATCTTTGCCAACACTTGGTATTTTCCATACTTTTTATTGTATCCTCTCTAATGTGTGTGTAGTAGTATATCATTGTCATTTTAACTTGCACTTCCCTAATGACTAGCGATGTGAAATAGCTTCTCTTGGGATTATTAGTTATTCCTGTATCTTTGGTGAACTGTCTTTTCAAATCTTTTTCCCAAATTTTAACTTTGCAGTTTATCTTTTAATATTGAATTTTAACAGTTCTTTACATATTCTGTCTGTAAGTTCTTCATCAGACATGTTATTTGCAAATACTTGATCATAATTTGATATAGTCAAATTTATCAGTTATTTTATGAACCATGATTGTGGTTACTTATCTAGGAAATCTTTGCCTACCCTGAGATAAAAAACAAAATTTTCCTCTTTTCTTCTATTATCTTGGTAGTTTTAATGAGTTTTAATTTTGTAACTATACATTGCATTATTCTTTTGTCCTTTTCTCATCTACCATTTTTATATTTTTCTCCCTCGGAAATGACTTTTCCTCAGATTTTTGTAACCCTAGAATAAAAGGGATTTTCCCCATTTTGAATAAAATGAACAATCATCTCTCTCTTGTATGTGTTTTCTCCATTTCTGTTTGTTGTGATAAAGAATTTCCTTGGCACAGTGGTAGCTTCCGTATATGCCACACTGGCTTCCCCAGAGGTCATAGAACAGAACGGGTCACCAATCAAATTACGTTACATGAAACACATTATATGTTTAATGAGTTTAAAACATAGAGCAAGAAGCAAGAGGAAGGAGAAACAAGCAGAAGAGAGTAGGAGGCCAGCAGGGAAGGGCCACCTTATTGAATCCTGTCTTATGCAATATTCCTAGCTTGTATCTTCCTCCCTCCCACATCCACCTTCCCTGTTGACTGTGTGTTTTATCAAACAAAGTGGCTCAGTAGGAGGACGGTGCCTGTTACCAACACTACTTTGCTCTGTCACAGAGATAGAAGGTCAAGGAAGCCCAGGTACAGCTGTATCTCTCCAATAACCAGCAGAACAACTGTAGCTTTGATCTGAGTATCTCGCCAGAGGCAACGTGGAGGCAGATGGGTCCAATTAATGGGCAGCCAATTTAGGGAGGCTTAACTTTCAAACCAGAGGTAACAAGATCAGTGCGTTATGTAGAGAAAAGGTTTACTTGGACCTCCATCCTTTCCCATCTAAATTCAGTACATGTGTAACATATCTTACAAGCTTTGCTTCTATTCTTTGAGCAGAATGGAATATTCTGTCATTCCAAGATCCCAGAATAAAAGTCACTGTTGGCTTCAAATATGGACAACATTCCCAAAGCTTTGTTACATTATTTTGACAGTATTTAACGTGTATGTCAAAATAACTTGAATTCTTATTAATATCACTAAATTAAAATAAAATTAAAATTAGACCAAGGTATTTGGGTAGATATCTGTCGACATAAGCAAATCAAAGAGATTGAACCTTTTAAAAATATGGAATAAGGAGGAATGCCAAGCATGTTCAGTAATGAGAAATTTTGCTTTGTTAAAGGAAAGCAAAATGACATATGGCATTCATTCAGGTATAGGAAAAAAATCAGTGATGAGGAACAACAGCATAAAAAAGGACCACTGAGAAAAGCATTCAAAGGCAGTGGAAACATGATAGCATCTTTTGATAGCCTTCATTCAATTTGAGCTTCCCCCCCAAAATTTTAAGTTTTCATAGATGATAGTGGAAATTAACAAATATATGGCAATACATGAGCATATGTTTTAGTTAGGCCCATACCCATACATACGTAATTCTTGCTTTCATCCAAGAATTCAGGTAAAGTCCATAAAGATCTTTCACAATCTGCACATTTATCTTCAAGCCTGATATTCTTTCCTGTACTTTATCCTGTACTTTCTAGTACTCATATAATAAATTACTTTTCCCAAAGTAGAACAGCCGTAGGTATGATAATTAGAGTGAAACAAATTGCAGTGGTCATTTACTAAAATGATGAATTGGTCAGAACAGGAGGCAGAAAACATAATAAGTCTATGGTGAAAAGTTGAGTGATGGTTAAGCTCGACTATGAGATGCAGCTGGAGAAAAACTAGCTTTCCATGTCCAAGGCGACAAGCTCCTCATAGTAGAATTGGGGTTCACATGTAAAGAAAGGGAGATAGATTTGTAAATTTTAATGTGTCATGGTAAGTCTTCATTGATGTCCAAATTAGGTTCTGCCTACATGGAACTTTCTAATTCCCTCAAAAAATAAATTACATATATATTTTTAAAAGATCTTATTGCCTTGTAAATTCCTTTTCCCACCAAATTACTACTTTTCACTTTTAATGACTGGGTGACATGTCATCCTTTAGATTATTTTTCTCCTCCAGTATGGCATTAAAGTTTTAAAATTGGTTTCGCACCACATTGATAAATTGAAGAAGAAAAACACATGATCCTCTCTATTGATACAGAAAAGGCATTTGACAAAATACAGCATCTTTTTTTTGATAAAAACACACCAAAAGATAGGAATAGAGAGAAGCTTTCTCAATATGGTAAAGTAAATATATGAAAAACCTACAGGTAGGATTGTACTCAATGGGGAAAGACTGAAATCTTTCCTGCTGAGATCAGGAATAGGATGCCCACTATCACCACTGTTATTCAATATTGTGCTAGAAGTTCTAGCTGAAACAATTAGGCTAGAGAAAGAAATAACAGGCACCCAAATAGGAAAAGAAGAAGTAAAACTTTCTCTGTTCACTAATGATATGATCCTATATCTAGAAAATCCTGAAAAATTCACAACAAGCTATAGAATTAATAGAGGAGTTCAACAAAGTGGCGGGATACAAGATTAATATGCAAAAAATCAATAATATTTCTATACACTACTGATGTGCAATCTGAGAAGGAAATCAGAAAAAAAAATTCATTTATAATAGCAACTAAAACAACCAAATATTTAAAAATAAACTTAACCACGGACATAAAGACCTGTATTGAGAAAACTACAAAACACTGCCAAAAGAAATGGTAGAACACTTAAATAAATGGAAGGACATTCCATGTTCATGGATTGGAAGACTAAATATTTTTGAGATGTCAGTTCTACCCAAATTGATTTACAGATTCAATGCAATCCCAATAAAAATCCAAACAGCCACTTTGCAGAAATCGAAAAGCCAATAATCAAATTATTTGGAAGGGTAAGGGGCCCCAAATAACCAAAAATACCTTTTAAAAAAAGAAGAACAAAGTTGGAGAACTCTTACTTAATATTAAAGCATATTACTTATGGGAGCAGATGTGGCTTAAGCTGTTGAGCGCCTGTTTCTCGCATGGGAGGTCCTGGGCTTGGTTCCCAGTGCCTCCTAAAGACAAACAAAACAAGCAACAAGCAAAACAAATGAGAAAACCAACTCAGGGAAGCTGATGTGTCTCAGTGACTGAGCATCAGCTTCCCACATACAAGGTCCAGGGTTCAATCCCTCACCCTGGTAACTTAAAAAAAAAAAAAAAAAAAACATGTTACTTAGCTACAGTGGTAAAAACAGCATGGTACTGGCATAAAGACAAATAGATTGACCAATGGAACTGAAACAAGAACTCAGAAATTGACCGGCACATCAATAGTTAAGTGATTTTTGACAAGGCTGTTAAGCCCACCTAGAAGGACAAGAACAGTCTATTCAACAAATGGTGCTGGCAGAACTGGATAGCCATATCCAAAAGAAAGAAAGAGGACCCCTATTTCACACCTTATACAAAAATTAACTCAAAACGGATTATTGACCTAAATATAAAAGCAACAACCATTAAACTCCTAGAAGAAAAGGTAGGAAAACATCTTCCAGATCTTTGGCAGGTGGTAGTTTCTTAAACCTTACACCCAAATCACAAGCAACAAAAGAAAAAGTAGATAAATGTGACCTCTTAAAAATTCCACACTTTTGCACCTCAAAGGACTTTGTCAAAAGGGTGAAAAGGCAGCTAGCTCATTGGGAGAAAATATTTGGCAATCACATATCCAATAAGGGTTTAATATCCGCGATATATAAAGTGACCATGCAACTCAACAATAAAAAGACAAACTACCCAATTAAAAAATGGGCAAAAGGCTTGAAAAGACAATTGTCCAAAGAAGAAATACAAATGGTGAAGGAACACATGAAAAAAATGTTCAACCTCACTAGCAATTAGGGAAATGTAAATCAAACCCACAATGAGATATAACTTCATACCGATTAGACTGGCCACTATTAAAAAGTCAGAAAACTGTAAATGTTGGAGAGGATGTGGAGAGATAGGAACACTTATTCACTGTTGGTGGGAAAGTAGAATGGCACAGCCACTGTGGAGGACTGTTTGGCAGTTCCTAAGGAAGGTGAACATAGACTTTCCATGTGACCCGGCAATACCATTCCGAGGTACATACCCAGAAGAAGTGAGAGCAAGGTCACGGACAGACATCTGCACACTGAAGTTCATAGTGGTGTTATTCACGATAGACACACAACTTTATTGATCACACATCATTAAATCAATTTCAGTTTTCTGCAACAGAAACTATACTATGACTATCAATAAAAATAAACTTATAGCACACATTTCAAATATATTATGAATCTAACAGAATTGGATAATAAACTAATAGCAAAAAGAGCAAAAATATTATTTTAAAAGCAATCACTTAAATGCAGAGAAAAAATCAGTATTTTTATTGTTTTAAAATTTTAAATAAAAACTTACAACTTTTGAAAATTATTTAGCCTAGAAAAAAATAAAGAATGTAAAGGCCTATCATAAGCTGATTTTCTGTATTTTTACCCTAATTCACTCTTTCATGCAAGCATTAGATTTTCAGGATATTCATTATACTTGATAACCAGTTCTCCTTCACATAATAAAAGGCTGGTTATTTTTTTCCTTCTAGCCATTTGAATTGATGCAAGAACATCTTATAATTATTTCAATAATAATTTAATAGCACGGTACCCTTAATATCTCTAATTCCTCTACAAAATGATAGCATATCCCAGTGGACTCTACCACCGTATTCAAGGTGCAAACATGCACGTATTGTTTGAAAATGAGATTTAATATTCATTACCTCCACAAACTTCTCTTAGGACTTAGGAGAGTTTCAAGTTGATACCAGTTAACTTCTTTTGTGTGTAACCACTTTATACTATGATGCTATTTATGGATAAAATGACTCGTAGAGGAGTCAGATTACTAATGATTTATAGTTGCAAATACATTATAACAGTATCTTTTTCTTGCTATTATTACAGTAACTAAAAGTAAAGTGCAGTAGCTGTGTATCTATTACAAAAAAAAAATTTATGCACAGAATTTCTGTAAATAAAGTCATGCAAATATCCTCACTGTCAGCTAACTCTCTGTGCTTGAGGAAAGAATGGGCCAAGATAAATCAGCTTTTTGTGCTTGGTCCTAGGTGGAGCCGCTTAAACAGTTTCACACGTAATTTTCCAGTACTAAATCTCACACATTGTACCCTTTGGTAATTTCCTTCCATCCTGAATAACTAATGGGAGAGGTCATATATATTGCCACCCTATCCTTAAGATTTCCCTATCTTATGTTAAAAGTTGTGTATAATTGTTAAAATCTATGAAAATTTTTAAAAATGGATTTAATTTTTTTTTTAATCAGGTTTTTGAAAATAGGAATGTGGACGCAATCTCCCTCCACGTCTCTTGCTGAGTTTTTCTTCTGTACTTAGCATATCCAGCCAAGAAAATTAGTTTCCCATTAGGTTATTCACATAATTAATTATATCTAAATATGGATGCCTTTTAGATAAGTCATCTAGAGACATTAAAAATATCACCGCACACCACCGTTTCTCATAGCTTTCTCTGGTAGAGCTTTTATAACTAATGACTAAAAAGTCATTCAATAAGAGTCATTTTAAACTATTGAAGACAGCTCACGACCAGGATCCCCGCCTTGGCCTCCCGGCAAGGTTGAAACAAGGCGCGTTCATCGCAGTCTTTGAAAGCTTAGCCTTTCTGGGCTCGTACTCTAAATTTAAACTCTTCTGATCTGATATTCTTCTATAATAGATGAAAAGCAACTCTGAAATGATCAGAAATATGTGACCATGATATATGTGGTAAAAGGGGGTTGAGACGGCAGATAAAACTCTGACAAGCTGTCGGCATTTCAATTTCGCTTCTTTTCTAGGAAAAAGAGTGACCAGCTCACTCCAATTCTGTTCTCAAAAATGTTAGCAGGATGTCGAGTTTCAAATTTGCTCTGCAAACATTTGGCATTCCATAGCTGCTTTCCTTCTCCAATTCTAATCAAATAAACTAAAAGCTAAAAGCGAAAGCAGAACTACCTGGTCCCCTGCGCCACCTGAAAAGGACGCAGGGGACTGGCCTTTCTCGGCAAGAGAAGAGGAGAGAAACTGCGTCAGGGTGGGTTGTGGACTCTCTGGGTTCGTTTTTCCCTTTGTGATTGGACTGCAGGATTTGCAGGCTCCTTGATCCTCATCTGGGGATCCCTGAGTCCATCTTTGTCCTAGTGTACCTCCTTTAGGTAGTGAATCCTCTGTGGGTGGAAATGAGAAGAGTGAATGTCGATACTTGGGGAGACCTTCAACTCCTGAATCCTATCTTTTCTGGCCACAGCAAGTTGAAGATGCAGAGGTAGACAGGCCACGGAAGGCAGGCCTGGGAACGGGGCCTATGAGGCCAACCCTCCAAGCCCAGCACCATCCCCAGGAAACGACCGTGTAGGTAACACACGTGCCAGGGGTGGAAGCAGGTCCAGGGCAGGCCGAGCCGCTTCCTCCACACCTGTCCCAGTTAGAACCAGCCCCGTGCGGGGTCATCATGATGATGACTCAGTCCCAGGAAAGCAGCCAGTGTAAGGACAGGGGAGCAAGGTCTGCCCTTCCTGATGAAAATCCCTTTTCTGACTTTATTCTTGGAAAGCCCTTGTGTCTGGCAAATCTACATGTCATCTCTGTAGACTCAGGTAGGCCACTTTCCTATTGGGTACAATCTTAGAATGCAAATAAATAAATGTGAAGTGCAATGCAAAGCAAGAAGATAAAAGGAGTTCTAAATGCCTCCTTTTTTACATTGTAATACCAAATCCCAATCAATATAACCGCAGACACAGGAACTCACTGAGTGGCATCAAATTGTGCAATTTACCCTGAGCGTGATAATCTCGATCTAGGGCGCATTTGTCTCTGAGAAACCTAGAGCATTCATTCCTTATCAAACTTGGCATGAGACAAATGTTTAAAATCTCTTTTATGCCTTTGACTTTGCTAGGAAGATTTTGCTTAGAATGCCTCATTAACTTGGAGTTCTAACCCAAGATAGAATCATCTGGGGTAAATAAATAAACTATGTAAGCAGAAACAGAGGATGGAAATGCTTCTCACTGGTGATTCTGTTTCACATTTTCTAATAAAAAATAGAGTTAATGTGGTACTCAGTTCATCGTGGTAATATTAAGTCTCTTGAATGTGCTGAGAGGGAAGGTAGTTAACAAGGCCAATTATCCCACTTTTACTGCATCACTGCTGCCCAATTGTCTGCCCTTAGTCCTGCATCGAGTTCACTCATTCTGTTGCTTTCTCGCCTTAATATTGCCCTGGACTGACTTTGGTATGTCTACCCCTGAGTTCTCACCTTGTTTTGAAGGTAATGCAGAATCAAGTGGGAGAGCAATAAAAATGGGCAGCTCATTACACTGTGATGGGATGTCAACACTTATTGTCCGGTTTTTGGTCATTCCTCTTTCAACTTCCTGTCCTCCAGCCTCACCGTGGTGAATCTGAAGCCACTGTTCTTTATATATTATATAGCATAAAGGCTCCTCCAGGCATGCCCTCCTAGCGGCTGCCTCACTGCCACTCCACACCCTTGTCCAGCCTGGAAAACTCTGGCAAGCATTGGCACTATCCTGGGCAGCGCTTTCTTCTAATTGCAGGTCTGGCTCACCTTGGGCAAGAGGGTTAAACAGACTCTCATTTCTTTCGTTTTTCTGTCTCGTAAGGTTGCTGAGAAGATGAGACACATCCATATACACTAAGCACTTGCATTTCTACGGATGTGGATATCATTAAGCAACCCTTATCTCCTACTCCCCACCCAGTACACTAATATTTTATTCCTGCCTTTTCTGGGCAAATTCAACCTGTTCATTTTTCAATTCTATATCCCAGCCCTTGACCTTTCTCTGAAATTCCAGTCCCCACCGGTCTATTATTCCATGCATTAGTAGCACTCTCATTCTCAGAGGTGGATGTTACTTAGCAGAGATGATGGTGTATGCTCTTGTAAATTATCCAGGCTTAGGTTTTAATAGCAGAAGAAATTTTGAGAATGATCAATAAAATAAATCTTAGTATAATCACCTCCATGATAGGTAGCTAATCAGAATTGTATTCGTCTGTTAGATGTGCCAAAATCACTGTATCCAATTAGAGGTGGCCTAAGTATATTGTCACATTGAATATTTTTTCTTTATATTAGAATTTCATCTTTTTTTTTTTTTTTAGAAAGTACCGGCACTCAAACCCAGGACCTCGTACATGGAAAGCAGGTGCTCAACCACTTGAGCTACATCTACTCCAAGGGATTTCATCTTAATGCCTTGTTTTATTCCTACTAATTCAGGGGAAGTCACTCTTTAGGAACGAGCTCAAATACAAAGAAAAGTCTTAAAGTTTCAATTATTATTTTTATTTTTGTTAAATATATGTATGCCAAGAGTGCTATTAGATAATTGCTAAATTAGGCCAGAAAAAATTAATTTTTAGATAGTGTATAAGTAGTTTCTAAAAGCTGAATAATTGTTATTATCCAAAAGTTTTAAAAAATGTTATTGAAGTATATCATTCATACATGGACATACATAAACAATAAGTGCATAGTAAAAATTGTGAATTTACAAAACAAACACTTATAATATCATACAGGGTTCCCATGCATCACCATTGCATTGTTGTGTAATATTTGTTACAAGCTATGAAAAAAAACATATTCAAAATATTACTACTAACTATATGCATATCTTATATTTGGTGTATTTTCCCCCAACCCATTCAATTATCAACACCCTGTGTTAGTATTATACATTTGTTATAGTTCATGAGAGAATGTTCTCATATTTGTTTTATTAACCACAGTCCATCTTCCACCACTGGATTCCCTGTGTTATACAGCCCCATCCTTTGCACAATCCATTCAAAGTGTACAGTGAGTTTTAGGATGCTTTCATTATTCAAAAAGGAAAAATCACATGCCCCTTTTACCCCAATAACTTAGGGTTGATATAATATCTTCCATAAGTTATATTAGTGGTAACTTTCCCATGTATCACCATGTCCAAAAGTTTTTGGTAGTTTTTCTGCCACTTCACAAAGGGCTTTATATAATTCTTACAATGTTCACAACACCCTACAAATTAGGAACATTTGCACCATTCCCTACAGGAGGAGAAGGCTGTGCTTAGGCTGAGCCTAGTGGTAGTTGTGGATGACCGTTGGTTGTATTTCTCAGTGGAATGGTAGAGGCTGTTGGGGTGCATTTGGGGAATCATGGAAACATTTCCAATCCTTAAAGTCACATCACTAAAGGCACTTTGTTCTTTTTCTATGTAATTATGAACCTGTACATTATATTTAATGGCTTTTGTAAGATCATATATTGGTCTTATTTTTGGAAAATAGAAAAATATATTTAGTACATGAATTTTATTGTATAGCATAAAGGTAAATGGTAAAGGAGACAAAACTTTTACACCTCTGTTCTTAACCTCCCAATATAATATATGCCATTTCTTACATATTCCCCTCAATTTGTGTTCACATGTTCATATACTGCATGTGGTTGTAATAAAGTGAAAGACAATGGCCTTCTCTTTTCAATATGTAGTAACCCATAGATATATTTTGAATTCACACATGATCTTCAGTACTGTCAGTTTTAGACTGTCTAGTAGATCATGAAGATTTATTGCACCCTCTCCTCTAGGTTGGATAAAGATTCTAATTTTCGAGATAGTAACTTTCCCCACCTCTCTTGCATTTTTTTCCAGTCAGAACTGACACAAAACTTGGCCATTTCACATTTTCCATATGCACTGCCACTTTTAACAAAATATCTAAATGTGTTAGAATATGTTTCTTCTCTGAAAATTAACTGTATATCTTGTACTATGCCGAGCTCATCTGATCACCTTTCCTCTACTGGAAGCTTTAAATTCTTGAGACAGAAGCAATGGGTCAGTGGCCAAAGGCGGAGGTGAAGACCCATATATAGTGTAAAAGCTGTCATAACTCATGGGAGCATTGTGCCAGGTTTTCTTATAAGAATAGTTCTGGATCCTTTTGTGGTTCATAAGCATGATGAATGGGTATTCGTGTGCTTGTGTGAGATGTGCCTTTCTCAAACCTTGTTACAACATTGGCACATTACCTGTCTGACGTGGAGAAAAGAAATAAAAAAATAAAGAAGAAGAAGAAAAAAAGAATACTTCTGGGCATAATCAAATGATTTGCTCCATATTCTGTCACTCATGCTGATAATCTGTCATTACCAATCTAGAAGGTTGGAACTAACTATTAACACTGTAACAATTATTGTAGAAAGAAGGATGACATAATGCTATATTCACAAATGTATTCATATTATAAATGCAAAATGCCTATGGGGTAAGTTTTAATAATTAAAAACTTAATAACTAATAAATTTACTAGTTAAACTAAATTATGTCACATGTATCAGGACTTCATCCTTTTTTACAGCTGAATTATATTCCATTGTATTTATATACCACATTTTGTTTATCCATTCATCTGTAGATGGACACTTGGGTTGCTTCCATCTTCTGGCAAGTGTGGCTAATATTGCTGTAAACATTCGTGGGCAAATATGTTTGAAGTTCTGCTTTCCTGTCTTTGGAGTATATACCTAGAAGTGGGATTCTTACACGCTGGTAACTGACATTTCATTTGTCCTCATCTATGCAGTTAGCTTGCATGGTTAGGCTAATGTGTCAACTTGGCCAGGTAACTGTGCCCAGTTGTTTGGTCAAGCAAACACTGGGCTAATTGTAACACAAAGGCATTTATGGATATTAGTTATCAGTGAGTTTACTGCATAAATGGGTGATTACATCTATGATCAACCAGGAAGATTGCTGTCAGCAATGAGTGATGTTTTATCCAATCAGTCGAATGCCTTAAAAGGGAAAGTGATTTCAGCATTCAGAGAGAATTTTCCCAGCCTCATTAAGGACCTTCATTGGACTTTCATTGGAGCCCCTGGTTTGCAACCTGCCTGTGGAATCTGGATTTGTGCATCCCCATGGTCACATGAGAGAATTTTATAAAATCTCATATTTACAGATATCTCCTGCTGACTCTGTTTCCCTAGAGAACCCTGATTAATATACATGAACTAGAAGCTCCTCCAGCTTCCCATGGTCACATGAGAGAATTTTATAAAATCTCATATTTACAGATATCTCCTGCTGACTCTGTTTTCCTAGAGAACCCTGATTAATATACATGAACTAGAAGCTCCTCCAGTTGATGGGTAATGTGGCTTCATTGGGTATCCAGGAAATTTTTCTGGAGTTCTATGCTGCCCTTTTTTTTTTCACTAGTGTCTAATGTTGAACAATTGCTTTTCTTATGCTATCATTTTCTAGAACCCAATTGTTTATAAATACCTCAGCTTTTTCATACTGTATAGAACCACTTGAATAATTTCAAGTACTTCTCCAGATAGTATCAAAGACTCTCAACATTCCTTCAAGATGAATAACTGAGCAAAGAAAGTTCTCACTTTGTTATTTGCTTAGACAAAGTTAATAGTAAAATCTACAAAGGAAGAGGGTGTGACAGAAACAAACAAAAAATAGAAACCTGTAAAACACTGGGCATCCCCTTGAAATCAAGTAGCGCTGACATCTTAGCCATGAGCAGTGTGGAGGATTGTGGGACAAATCTGGGGATATTTTTGCCCATTCATATTTAGGCAAATAAACATCCAGGAATAACATTCCACACACATGCTCATATCCTTTGGAACAGTCTGCACTAGACCTTCCATGCTTCACATATGTTTACTCCAAAACAAACAGGCTCCACCTCTCCTTGGTCTTTCCCTGGGAGAAAAATCCTTCTCTTGCAAAGATTCTTTAATGTTGTTTATTTCTGGGACCTCTCTTCTCTGCTTGGCCGCCACACCACCTACCCCCTTACCTGAGAAAACTATTTGATCTCATTTGTATCCACCAGTCCTCTTCTCACCTTTGTGGTCCTGTTGGATCCCAATATTACAAGGACAGAACCTTAACAGGCACATTCTTTGCACTGGGCTTTTTGTTCCTGAATGAATGGAATAAATGAATAGAGTTCTCTATTCTAATGAAGAGAAAAAAATAGAATCCCCCTGCCCTTTGTTTGGCATTGGTAAATGTATTGTAAATATATGTCTAGTTGTTTGTCTTTGTCTGTCTTTGGCTTTTTCAAGTCTGTTACTACTTATTTTTGCTAATTTGTCATCCTCCTCCCCTTTCTTAAAAATGTGGTTGCCTCCATCTGTCTTTTCCCTCAAAGCTTTTTAATAACGATTAGACAAACTTTCCCTCTTAGAAAGCTATAAATACCCTTGAGCATTGTTCTGGTATGCAGCTGAGCTATTCGGAAAGGATGTGATCCTTTTGGTTTTTGCTTTTTAAGATTTGAAGGCAAGAACAGAGCCGTGTGTTATGGTTGAATTGGGTCCCTTCAAAAGATATATTGAAGTCCCAATCCCCAGTAACTTACAATGAGATAATGATGGAGTGGGGTGGCCCTGAATCCAATATGCTGGTGTCCTTATAAGAAGAGGAAATCTGGACACATTCAGTCTGATACACTGCCTCATAACTGACGCCGACGGCACCTAGAGGAGAGAGGCATGACACAGGTTCTCGATCACGGTCTTTAAAGGAAGGATGGCCCTGCCGGCACCTTAATTTCAGACCTCTGGGCTCCAGAACAATGAGACAATAAATCTCTGTTGTTTTAAGCCACCCAGTTTGTGGTACTTTGTTAGGGCAGCCCCAAGAAACTAGGCACCCATATTTATTTCCAAGCTAATTGTTCTATGCTGTGGAGACAAGGCCCTTCTGAGAACACTACCCAGTGGCCCATGAACTGTGGTGTTCTCCTGTCTGTCTGTTGGGAATGCATGCTGTCCTCAACTCTGTGTGACTGCCAAGTTCTCTTCCTTCTAATTCTTTCGAAGCTTCCTTAGCTGGCCTTGGGAAGTATCCATGCGTGCATGCACTTCCCAGTTCTCTGCTGAAGATTCAAGAGGAAACCTCTGTTGATTCCCAGGTTGTAGCTCTTGTCTCTCGCCTCATTGCTACTTTGTCCTATGAACTCCAGCCTCCTTGGTCTCCTGGAATCCCAGCTCCATCTTCTCAAGTCAGAAACCCTGCTGAAAACTGGGGAAATCTCACTGCTCACCTCATATGTTTCCTGTCTCTCTGGGGTCAGGTTTTGTTTGGCTGCTGTCCAATACCTTGGAATCCATTGTTTCATACATGTTTCCTTTCTATAACTTGTATAGCTGTTTGCTTTTGTTTTGTTTTTGGTTGTTTCAGGCAGGAGGGTGAGTCCAGTCCCCTTTTCTCTATCGTGGCTAGAAGTGGAATTAAAGTGCTACACTCTTTTAATTCCTATCTTTCTATGTCATGTTCAACATTCTGCTTGTTTGAGTCTTTTGTGGGCCCCAGAAAAATTACATCCTGAAAGTGAACCCATTCCTGTGCGTGTAAACCTATATGTGGGACCTTTTGATCAGATTCAGTTAAGGGACCTTTTGATTAGATCAATTTTGATTAGGTTGCTTCTGTTAAAGGCCTTTGGTTAGATTGCAGGACCCAGGGTAGGTCTTAATCCTTTGCTGGAGTCCAATATAAATGGAGGAGAGAGGAGAGGCAAAGCTGCCATTTTACCTTGCCAGGTGAGAGAGGACTCCAGGATCACCTGTAGCCACAGAGAAACAGAAACCTTGAGAGGCTGAGAGAAAGGCCAGATGCTGGAATCAGTGTAACAGCAGGAGCTGAAGCAACAAGGCCCAGAAGAGAGACTAGAGAGATGAGTCGTTTGCCTGATCACCTCCAGCTGAGCTTAGGAAGAAAGCAAGCTTGGAGGAGAAGGCAGAGACCAGCTGCCATATTGCCTTGCCATGTGGCAGGAGTCCAGGAGGCCAGCAGTTGACCCTTGGTAAGACAGCATCTCTGATGATGCCTTTATTTGGAAATTTTCACAACCTTGAAATTGTAAGCTCTTACCCTAATAAATTCCCATTTTAAAAACTAACCCTTTTCTGGTATTTTGTATTGGCAGCCTTTAGCAAACTAAAACAAACATCTGATAGCTCTAGTTCAAACTCATTACCTTCTTTTTAAAAGTGCTTTATCTGTGTATACATATTTGCTTTTCATATCTAGGATTAGCTTATCTATATATAAATATAATCCTGTTTGTTTGTTTAATGGTGTTCATTAAATATATAGGCTAATTTATGGGAAAATGGTTTCCATACAATCAAGTGCTTTTATAACCCAGAGATAGGATATGCTATTTTATTATTCACGTATTTGATATGCCCCTCAGTAGCATTTTAAAATTTTATTCTTACAGATTGTTTACTTGTCTTGTAAATCTTATTCTCACATATGTTATTCACGTTTATTACTCTTAAAAATGGAACGTATTATATCATTACATTTTTTAAAAGTTGATTCTATTTAGGAAAGTTATTGATTTTTATACATTAAGTTTGTAACCAGGTGCCTTAATAAATTTTATTATTTACCACTAATAGTTTTTAACTTGAATAATGCCATCTATTTGTACATTCTTATCTTTCATAGAAATCCAACCCTCAAACAATCATTCTTCATTTATATTTTTTAAATATGTATGTAGCACTGGTTTCTTTGTTTTGTGACAAAAAATATTTTTTATCATTTCAACACCTCTTATTTTTTGCCATGTCAATTAGAAAATTGGAATTTGAGAAAATCTCATTGGGAATTCCTCTCTATTCTTCCCTAATTCTTTTCTACTTCAAAGGAGTGTCAAAAGAATTTATTATTCCCTTAAATTAATTTAGACTGTTCAAGAGAGAGGTTTCACAAAAGTATTGAGATTTAGCTTAGTGCTTTATCTCATAAATATTCAAGAACAAGAAAGAGAATAACATAAGAATGGTAAGTGGGCCTATTTTTGCTAAGAATTTTAACTACGTGTACATGAATTAAAATTTCAGACAAACATGAATCATTTGCAGTGGTTGGACAAATTTAAGTGCATGGCTTGGAGAAATATTCAAATGCAAATATGTATAACCTAATGTTAAATATTGAAAGAAGATACAACCAAAAGAAACAGATGGTATTATGAAGATGAATATTTTCATTTTCCTTCAAATTTTTCATTAAACATTTAAAAAATAGTGTGATATCTGTTAATTAGATTAATTCCAGCACATAACTAATGCACCTAAAATTCCAGCTTACCAAGTAGAATTTTTACATGTTTGGTAGGGATCAGTCAGTCTGAGAGAATCCACTCTAAGCATTCTAGGTATAAAAGGTTTAATGTAGGAAATAGTGACTTATATGACTTCTGATACTCAACAAAGGAAGCTACCTTGAGCAGGTGGCTATCAGCCTGAGGCACTAAGGTGGTATCTACCCAGAAGTCCCCTTTAACTAAGACTGGCTTTAGAAGTAAAGGCTTCTCCTCCTCCACCATCTTCCAAATCATATGTAGTTTCTCTGTTTGGCCAGCGGTAACCTGATCCAGACAAGAAAGGAGATGTTTTGCTTCAACAGTACAGAGGAGTCCGAAAAGGGGTGATGTTGAAGGTGCATTTACAAGAGAAGTGATGCAAATACTCCTAAGAGTGCAATGTGAAGGCTCCTGGTTGGTGTGTGGTTTCCCTGCACATGGCGATTCAGGGTTCCTCGAGCCATAATGGCAACTTCTCCATGCCCCTGGGCCTCCATTTAGCAGATAGTGGCTGGGAGGGTGGAGATGGCATTTTCGCTTCTTAACTGCCCTGGACTAGAAGTGTGTCATATCCCACTGCCTCCTAGGGATGATTCCATATCGTGGAAGGGAAAGGGAACAGTGGTATGGATGAACATTGAGCTTAGCAAACAAATATCTGTACAAAAATATTCAAATTTACATTTACAATTGGAAAAATAAATAAGGGACCCCCTGTACAAGGTGAAATCATTCTCAAAATAAATCATACTGTTGACATCTTTGAATTTCTTATTTATTAATGATTTCTTCTGGTATCTTTGAAATATGCTAGGATTATTCCTTCAATATAAATATTAATGATAAAATAATCTCTAAAATTTCATTGTATGTAAAGGTATCAAGTTAAGGTATTAACTATTTCTTGCTGTTATCCTGGTCCTTAGCCTGAATGGAATGTTCTAATTCTTAGAAATTTTGAGCGAACCTATTTTCACATAAAAGTGATGAAGAAGAATCTGAAGTTTGCTGGTAATGCACAGTGTTTTGCATTAAGTTATAGGAGACCCTTTTGAGTTTCACTCCTTCACACATGGTGTGTCTATTTGAAGTTTTACAAATATCTGCACTTTATAACCTTGTTTGTGGCTAGAAAATACTCTTGGCTTGTACTTGTTATTGTGAAAATATTTGAGTTTACCCGAATTTCTACTAGAAACTTTTAGTATGCAAGTAGAAAAACACATTTTTTTACAAAACAACTTCTACGTTCATCTGGGAAGGAGATTTGAGAAAGTTACTTAAACTAAGAATATTACATATATATAATATTCTCTAAATGAATTGAATGAGTTAAGTGAACTAATTAAGTGTATAATAATATACTTCTCTATCTCTACACCAAGCTTCTCAAATTCAGGTAGTTATATTTACTGCACTTGACAATATCTGCCACATTAATATTTTTGAAATAATAAAAGTGGGAATTATTGTCTGATCAGCACTTTTCTTCTCAGCTGAAAATATTAATATTTCCTTGTACAAAATAATCTTAACTAAGCATTCCCAGGACACCAACTGACTCCCCTACATTTCTGTCATGATGTTGAAGTTCTAATAAACTTCACAGCATGAATATTATCCAATGTAAATATCACCTACCCAATATGTGCTTTGCAATGTTATATACATTTCTACCACATAAAAAACCATGTACCATAGATAGACATGCTATGTCTCTCTAAAGGGTCATTACTATTTAAAGGGAAAAGAGGAGTTTTGCTCTATGTCTCTGAGGTCATGTGTTAATACCTAAGTAGATTAACCATTGGTAGAGGCTCAAATTATGACTTCTTCAGTGATTGTCTTCAATCACTAAAATTTGAGAACCATTAGTCAGAAATGCTGCACTACTGCTAGGCAGTAATTATACCTATGACAAAGATATTTTAGAGATCATATATTTCCACGCAACTTTCTTATTCTAAAATAAGCTAAGGTAAACAGCACAGAAGTTCTCACCTTGTAGATTATATTGCTTTAAAATTTTAGGCAGAGTGTATTTAAAAGTGAATTAAAACCACCAGATAATAAAAGTGCACATTTCCATATAATTTAAGCTCTAGATCAGTGTTTATAATTTCATTTGAACAAAGCCACCTTCCCTCTGTGGGTTTTCAAGCGTGTAATTATGTAATGCACTTGCAATGCCAAATGGAGGTGGCACATAAAACTTCTGAATAGTCATGGCAGGCACATGATCTGATGGGAAACTGAGAAGCCCAATACCACTTGGTATGTTGTGTTTTTGTGTAGGGAACCTAAAACGACCAGAATATAAGTGAAATCCTCAAAATGGGAGCGGAGCAGGGGCCAATCCTGCAGGGCGTGTCTGAGTCTGTGTGTGTGCAGACATTGAGAAGAGGTTTCTTTTGCAGCTTTCTTGCTCACTCGTTCAGCCATCTGGGTAGAGAAGATCCCCTAGTGACTTTGCTCTGTGATCCACCATCACAAACACAGTTCTCACAGTGCATAAGTGCGATTGGGCCAGTTTTTAATCATAGTAGTGTTAGTTTTGGTTATTGAATAAATACTGTATTTTAAAATGAGTATGGTGTATTCAGCAAATGAAAAATATAATTGAGTGGGATTCATGCCATTGTTATTTTAACCTAAAATCAAGCTGATAATATTTTTCTGTCCCTGGCACATATTTTAATTTGGTACTAGGCCTCCCTGACAATAGAGAGGCTAAAATTCCTAATATTATGCTCTTTTTCTGTTACTATGGAAAAATGAGTTATTGTGGAAGATGCATAGTAATAATTAAGTCTAGTCCTTTTTTCCATATATGACAAAACATTTTGAAGACTAAATTACATAGTAGTTGAGAAATTATAGATATGGTTATCAGGAGTGTTACCAACAGATTTCTGCACCTATTAACTAAGCACAGGAAATTGAAATTTATCCACCAATGACAGTTCATGCATTTATGTAATTACATATAATCATATAGAAGAGAATAATATTGTTTTAATAACTGAGTGAAAATAGATGTTTTTATACCCAAAATTACTAGCTTATATTTTATCTACATTTGCTGATATTTAAAACACCAATGAGTGTTTCGCTTTACTCTGTCATTTGGCTGAGGGACAGCAAGACCACTTTCTGTTCCTTAACAGATTTTTAATGAAATAAGAGCTCGGCATTTATTGTATATTTTTATTATTTCCTATAGTTGTGACACAAACTAATAAAGTTGTTTACTTCAAACCAATTAATTCAAATGATTTTAAAGGCCCAATCAGAATCAATACCAATATAATTTGGGTCTGCATAAAATCATTACAAACTAACACTGATAAAAATGATATGCAAATGCCCAAGCTATTCAGTGTTTAATATCTCCAAGTGAGTGAATTTACTTATTTCCTGGTGTATGTTTTCTGTCAGTTCCTCTCTGTGTGTTTATATAGGAACACTATTTTTTCATCAATTAAACATAATGCAAAAGTACTTAAGGATATTATGTTAAAAATATTGAGCAGCATTAGCGCATATCTGCACAAGAGTTTAGCTTACAGAAACAGGAGATATCAAATGTGAATTATTTTAGTAATGCCTAATTTTGTCAAAGGACATTACAATTTGCTTAAAATTAAATATGCATATATATCTTGTGAAAAGAATTTAACTTTTTAAAACATTATTTTTAAATTTCATATTTTCATATTTTACTTATTGTTTGTTTTATAATATTATGTTTTGGTTAGTAACAAAACCACATACTCATGTATGGCAGAATTTACCTTTTTTTGTATATACAAGCCGGCCAAGAAATTACTTTGAATTGAGACACAATTTTTAAGTTATGCCACCAGTGAAAACAAAAGACATGAGAAGAGAGAAGGGCGCGGGGAGAGAAGGCAATGAAAGAAGGAGAGAAGAAAGAAAGATAATAGACAGGAAATATCTGGGGGCATTATGTTTTATTTTTTTAATAATTTGGATGATTATCATTTCTGAAGAGCTCTGTTTCTGGGGTAGGTCTCTGACTGAGCGCAGCTAAATTTCTTCAGTATTCTCATGAAAACCTGTGCAGGAGCTCAGGTAGCTAGTTTGCCCGCACTCGACTATTTGGTTAACTTCTCTGAATAGGCACAGATACATTTGCGTAGGAGGAACCTCTTTCGTGCTTACTTTTATCACTATAAAATGCAATTTCAATCTTCTGGCTTATATCACTCATGTTGAGAAGTTAACTCTCAGTCACATGGTTGTTCCTCTGAATGTCATGGGCTTCTCATTCCCCGTTACATTAAAGATTTTTATCTTTGCCTTTGATTTTCAATCTTTTTATGATGTTCCTGGTTTTTCTTTCTTTATGTTTATATTTGTTGGGGTTCTCCGAGGTTTTTGAATGTGTATGTGGATATTACTTGGATTTTTACTCCAGACCCATTTTCCCTCTTCACTTATTTTTTTAGGTTAATTATACATATATGGGATTGGCCTTTTGACCATGTCCACAAGGATCTTACACTAAATTATATTTTCCATTATCTCATCTCTCTGGTTGAATTTGACTCTTTTCCATATACCTGTCTTTTAATTCAATCATCCTATTTTCCCCTGGTCCAGTCTTCTCTTAAACCGGTCTGTTGAGTTCATAATTCCAGATATTGTATTTTTTCAAGTTTTTGAATGTCCTTTGACTCTTTTTGCAAATTCTTTCATCTCGTTGATAACTTCATTCCACTCAGTGTTTGGAGTTAGGCCGAGCTTCAGGAATATTTGGTTTTACTCCAGTCTTCCCCTATTCCTGTGATGTGGTTTTCCAGGAGCTTCCCTATAAGCCTAGTGGTAATCCATCTCCTTAACTCTAAAATATAGTTGGAAATTCATCCCTATCAGAAATTGCTAGTTTAAACTTTAGGTCCATATACCTTTTGTAATCTGTCAATAGCTTAAGGAAGAGATCAGATGTACATATCCCCTGAGTGGAGCTTGATTCCTAAGTGCTGCAAGATAGCGGAAAATCTTACTCTGCCTTTGAGAGGCATTTATTCTAGCTCTGAGTTCTTTTTCTGTTCTATATTATCCATATACTTCCTGACGTTTTAAGAGGTATTGTTTATTTAATGTTTATTTTTGTGATCCAATAATTGTACTTTATATGGCATTGATAGTCTGTTGTTCTTTTATAATGGGTCTCTAATTTTTCCTGTATCATCTTCTGGTTTCCCACATAAGGAGACCACAGCATGAGGACTTGAGTGTGGCTAGTTTATTTTTGAAGTGATCTCAGCAAGCACATGCAAGGGTGGGGGAAAGTGAGATTGTTACAATTGTAGCATAACAAACTAACCCAACAGGTAGAAGCTTAAAATTACCATTTCATTTTGCTTTTGAATTTTTGAATCAGGGATTTTGGTTGGTCTGCTAGAGCCCACCCTTTGGGCAAAAATTATTTGCATTTGTGCCATGTGAAAAATGACTTGCTCCATCCCCAAATCCCTCAAAAGTCTCATGCTGTTAAAGAAATCCACATCACCTGGGAACTTACTAGAAATGCAAATTCTCAGTCCCCACCCAGATTTACTGAATCCCACACTATGGGAGTGGGAACCAGCTAGCTGTATTTTTAAGCCCCTCAGTGAGTGAGACAGGGTGCATCTATTTGTCATTGACTGAGAACACAGGGAGATCCAGTGATTGAAGATTCTATAAGTTTCTGGTATAACTGAATGACTAAATCAGCTCTAATTACAGAAAACAATTTTAAGAATGTAAAGAGGTCAGGGATATAATCATGGTTTTATACAAATTGAGTTTGAGGTACTTATGAAATAACTAAACAGTAATGTCCCAGCAGAAAACTCAGTATGTGACAAAACACAAGGCAAGGATATGGGCTGAAGTTATAGATTCTAGAATAATCATCAAACTGTTGTATAAAACTATTAATATGGGCAAGGTTATCCAAGAAAGGCATATAGTGAGATAAGAACAAAGGGCCAAAAATATAGGGGTGAGTACAACCAACATCCATTGACATGGAGAGAAGAGATGGATGAAAGAAAATAAGAAGAGAAGACCAGAAGTAATGGAGAGAATCCAGGAGAGAGGGGCAAGATGGAAGAATTATCAGTCAGATGTGTTCAGTTTCTCTTCAACCTGGAGGAGGAGGAAATTAATTTATTTAAAGTAGTAGGGACCTCTAAGGGTGAGCTTACTTCAGCCCAGGTGCCTTGAGGGGTTCAAGGGCACTCTTGATGTCCTTTTTGTTCCTGATCCCCCTTAGTTTTATTTTCCTCAGGACTGTTTCAGAATCCGGGCAAAATCCTGCCTGGTAATGACCACCAGCAGCTTTAGTGTACAATATCTCAACTTAAAGTCCAGTTGGCAAGAATATTTTATTTTCCCAGGAGCACCAAGAAAAGTCTAGGTTTGGACTATCGTTGAATTAAACACTGTAGACAGGGAATTCAGTGCTTTCGCTGGATCGGACTGGGTCACACACCCGTCCCCAAGAGCCAGAGCCGGGAGAAGCCACCAAAGTGACAGACACGTAGAGAGTTTAAGGGTAATTCTACATGGAAAATACAGGCTGTTTTAAAGAATGAGGGATAGGAAACATACCCATAGACACATAACATCCCTAATTGAAGTAAGTAAATATCATCAAGGAATAAATAATCAGCAGTAGCAAATTCTTTAAGAGATTCATGAAAATCCAACTGGTAAAAGATGTGGATCTCTGCCCCCTACCCTCCCAAATCCCACCCCAGCAATCATCTCTCAAGACAACTGGTAATGGAATTTGTCTCTTCTAACATCTTTCTTTAATGACAGGGTTTTTTTGTTTTGTTTTGTTTTGTTTTGTTTTAACAACTTAACTTTTGTTCCTAGATTATTATTATAACTCTATATTACTTTTATAAGTCAAGTTAAATTTTTTTTGCCTATAACAGCCACCTGAAGCAACTTCTCCCAAATGGTTCATTATCTGAAGAGGTATCTATTCTATATTTTCCAGCCTAACTAAAATTTAGCTCTGTTTTCCAAATCATCTTTTCAAAGGTTGGTCTTGCAATCATAAAAGCAAAATAAAGTATTTTCTTTTCAATCTTTGAAATTCAAGACCAAAATAAAATGAACCACTGTGGAGACATTTAGAGAGAAACCCAAATATAGTAGAGAATTAGTCCATTATTTTCAATGTTTTCTTATCAAGAAATATATTGAAATGTTCAATATGTTTCATGGTTTTTTGTTTTTTTTGGGGGGGGATTGCATAGTTTTCCTTACTTACTTTTAAAATAATATTTATTATTTAACACTTATTTAAAATGAATACAGTAAGCAATTGATATGGAGGGAATGGTAGAGAAGAATAAACATTTAACTAACTATTCTACCACCATGATGACAGACCTAGGTTTTGTCTCCAGATGCAGACATGTCATTTTGCAATTTTCTTACTTCAATTTTTCTCCCTCCCACACTTTATTATACAGCTTTTTAATAAGATTGATTATGAGTATTATCATTTTTGTGCAGTTTTCTGTAAACTGCACCAAATTATTTAAGTAAAATACAAAATGATTGTAATTTTATGAATTGCTCAATTTAATGTTTTTAAGGAGTTGTGTATTTTTTGTTTTTTTTTTTTTAACTTAGCATCCCATACCCAAATGAGGCTTCGAGTTGTTCCACAGTACTCATGCCCGCATTTCTTATTATGTGCATTGCTAGGAATTTGTTCTTTCCTTCAACCCTCCTTGGTGGCAAAGCAAGAGGGGCTACAGACTAGAAAAAAGACCGTTCATCTCTATAAAAGATTTCAACGTAAATCTTTCCTGTGTGCATACTTTCCACATCGGGACAATGTCAGACCATCATCTGCCTTTCTGGTTTGTTTATTTGTTTGCTTGCTTGTTTTTAGGGAACTTGCTAAGAAAACCACCTTCCACATTCAAATGCTGTTCAGACCTGGGGGTCTTTCTGAGAGCAGTAATTAGACTGTATATTTGGGAAAGAAAATAAACCATCACATCATCCTCTAGTGCAGCTGGTGTTTTCAAGGGATTATTAACGCAGAAGACACTTTCTGTGTTTTTTTGTCTCACAAAATGGCATTTTAAACTATGGTGAATGAATGGATGATGTTTCTTGGAGGGGATATTTTATAGTTTTCCAATATAGTGTAACCATTTAACTACCACCTGCATTGTACAACCTTTATACTCCATATGAATTCAGAGTAGGATGATTTTTAGGGGGATACTTGTTCAAGGTTTGTCTGTAATGACACTTTATATTCAACAATATAATATTTTTTTTTTATCATTGTAGCGACTTTTCTACCTTTCTATATCAATTAGGACTTACTTTCAGCTCCTAGAAACAAAGACCTGCCTACAAAGGCTTGGACACAGAACGATTCATTCTCTCACACAAAAAAGGAGTGGAAATCAGCTCCCCCAGACTCAGCCAACAGCTGCACAAAGGGGGCCCCAACATCCCTGGATCTACTGTCTGTGCTGCCACTTTCAGCATGAAACTTCCGGCCTTAAGATCGCCTCATGTACCAGGCAGGCGACGAGCTTGGCAGCACTCAAGTCCACACTTCCACATGCCAGGCAGAAGGACCTCTGCCATTAACATGTTTCTCCATGTGTAACCAAGATAAGGAGATAAAGATAAGGAGATAAAGATAAGGAGATAAAGACCGCTTTTATAGCAAAAGTGAATGCAGTGTTGAAAGCACAGATGTATTTTTTAAAAACAGTAAATAGACTAAAGATGCATTTGGGATCTGTCAAAGTTCCTGAAAAATAATTTTATTTCATTAGTGGCAAAGAGTTTTTCATATATAGAGCTGTAAACCTTGTCACATAAAATCATAGTTTGACAAATCATTCTTTTGGTGATTTTTAACTTTTTTTAAGGAATGTCAGACTTCATATGTCAGCTCACTTTTCAATGCTGCCCCAAATTTTAATGAACTAATGAAGTTCTACAGCATTGCTTTAATTTCTTATGGCTGCTGTAATGAAGTACTATAAACTGGGTGGCTTAACACAACAAAAATTTGTTGTCTGAATGATCTGGAGCCTAGAAGTCTGAAATCCACGTGTTGGCTTGAAACCCGTGGAGGAGAATCCTCCCTGGCCTTTCAGCTTCCGCTGGAGCTAGCACACCCTCGGCACGCCTTGGCTTGTGACAGCATCGCGCCAGTCTTTGCCTCAGAGCTCACGTGATGGCCTGGATTCTCTCTGTGTGTCTCCGTTCAAATATCCTCTTCTTATAAAGACATCAGTCAAATCGGTTTGGGGCCCACCTGAATTGAGCGTGGTCTCATTTTGGTGTAAGTAGTTCCCATCTGAAATGACCTTATTTCTAAATTTATTTCTTATTTCTCAATGAGGTCATTCCTGAGGTAGTCGGGGTGGGACATCAACATATCTGTTTTGGGGGAACATAATTCAACCCGTAGCAAGCATCAGCGAGTGAGAATTGTGAACTCCTTTGCCATATCCAGGAACATGAAATTAAATCACCAGTAGGTTGTTATATATTTTACCATTAAAAGTTTAACATGCCAACAACCCTAGCAAATAGATTTTTTTTAAGTTGCATATTTACTCATAAGACTTATTAAAATATCCAATACCAATCTGTATACAAAGTATATAGTTATTGGACTATTAAATAATAGTAAATTCTCAGCAGCTCATTGAAATTAATTTACTTTAATGGCCATTGATTTCACAAGAAATGGCTTAGGATGCACTGTGGCATCTTAGGACAATATAAAGCATTTAAAATGGATGTTCTTTTAGCGGAAGCAGTGACGTGCTCAGTAACAACACTGTAAATTCCTTGTGATTTGCTAGCATGTTTCTTCCCACATGCTTCCACATAAATGTATTATGGATATATTAAATATTCCATTTAAATAATTTGACCAAAACAACCAAAGCAGTGCTATCTGCAAAGTATTACATCCCATTCAAATATTTTTGGCCAAAGGGAAAAGTTAAAGTAACCTTCTGAAACTCAAGAAGCCTGTGCCTATGCTGGTTTTCATTGTTTTACACTGAAAATACCATTGACTTTAATTTTTTGACTTAATATGTAAGTCTTAGACCCTCTAAAGATTTTGAGATCCTTGTGGTTCCCCTGAGCCATCCGATATCCACAACTCTTGGCAATATTTTCTCCAAAACTCAACTGAAGGAAATCTGGCGACTATCTTTTCAATTTAGTTTTTTGATTAGTGCTTTATCATGTGTCTGCTATGGAACTGGGCCACCCAATCAGAAGAATCTGACTCTGAAGATCCTCCTGCCTCTAGGTATATTCTGTTCCACTATATGCATTTCAAATGATTGTTCTTTGAATTGCTTCACATGCAGGCTAGCAGTGAAGTATTAGCTTGGCGTCTGCTATTTGGGAGATGCGATATTCATGTAGGAGGCCTGTCTTCAAATGGCATCTCGCTCTTACAGAGCCTCCCCTTGGATTTGACTGACAACGCATTGTAATTACCTCACATCCCAGGTGACTTATAACTTTAATTCCCAATGTCCTTCCCACCTGCCTCTAGGGCAAAGCTAGCTAATCTCCTCCTCCCAAACCCCTGCACTTCCTACAGTCTAACA
Source organism: Tolypeutes matacus (assembly GCA_026826555.1). Classification (NCBI taxonomy): domain Eukaryota; kingdom Metazoa; phylum Chordata; class Mammalia; order Cingulata; family Chlamyphoridae; genus Tolypeutes; species Tolypeutes matacus. Next base: position 24,790,736 of record JAKSZT010010858.1, on the reverse strand, counting down.
ACATTTCTAGAAACCACCAGCGTGCCACAGGTGATTTGCAAATTACTCCTTTACAAGTTTATCCAACTAGGCATTATATTTGCCATTGTGAAGAAATAAATTCATGTATAAATTTTGAGCAAAATGCATGCAAGAGTCATCTCCTATAAAAGTAAGTAATAGGATTTTCTTATTGGATTTTAGAATTAAAATAAGTGAAGTTATCAAGTTTAAGAAATTTGATATTGATAGAAAGCTTACAGTCTATATACCAATTTTTTCATTTTGGGCCTTTTCTTCTCCATTATTAGATCCTATACAGCATCACGTATTGCATTTAATTTTCATTGTGTCCTTAGTTGCTCAATCTTATTTTTTAATTATGGGAACATATGTGAAATAAAATTTCCCTACTCAGTCAACTCCCAAGCATACAATTCAGTAGGATTACTCATATTTACACTTTTTCAGTACCCAAAACTTTCCCTTACTAAAACTTTCCCATCTTCCCAGACAGAAACCCATTATGAATTGACCCCCATTGCCCCTGCCCCCCACCCCTTGCCCTGGCAATCTGTACTCAAATTTCAGGCGTGAATATGAGTTTGCATATTCTCCAATATTTCTTCTGTAGTTCTAATGGGGCATAATTTAACATCCTAAATCTTTAACATTCTTGTTGGCTTAGAGACAAAGTTAACTTCACTAGTATATACAATACTGGAGCTGGGTCGGGACGAGCCCAGGCTTGGTGGCGCTCACTGGGCATCCTCCTCAGCAGGGCCAGTTAGGCGGTGGCTCCTCGCTGGGGCCCTCCTGGAGGCTGCTCCAAGAGCCAAAGCCACGCACCCGAGCCCCCCTTCCTCCGCCAGGGCCAGGGCGCCTGGGTGCATGTGGAACTATTCTCGGGGAGTGGGGTGGAGGGCGTGTGGCAGCGCCCCACCAGTGCTCACTGCTTCCCGGGCCGCCTGTTCTTCTTCCAGCAGGCCTAACCTTCGTGTATTTCTTGTCACAAATTGAATGCTTAGATATTATGAGTCCAAAATCACCGATTTATCATTACATTTTATGCATTTGATTTTTAGATCAGGCAGGAAGTAAAACATGGAGTTACAAACCAAAAATACAAAATACCCATGTTGCTATCTTTACTGCAGATCCTTATTTCTTCATACAGCTTTGATCTACTGTCTAGTGGCCTTTCCTTTCAACCTACAGACTTCTCTTTAGCATCTCATATAGGGCCAGTCTAATGGTGATGAATGCCCTCAGCTGATGTTTACTTGGAAACATCTTAATCTCACCCTCATATTTTTTTTTCTTTAATTTGAAAGAAACTTTAGATTACATAAATGTTACATCAAAAATATAGGGTATTCCCATATACCCTTTCCTATCCCCTCCCACACTTTCCCCCATTAATAACATCTTTCATTAGTGTGGTACATTTGTTACAATTCATGAGCACATATTGAAGCCTTGCTACTAACCATGGTCTATAGTTGACATTATAGTTTGCACTTTGCACTGCACAATTTTATAGGTTTTGACAAAATATATAATGGTCTGTATATGTCATTGCAAGGTCATGTAGGACAATTCCAATGTCCCCAAAATGATCCAGGTACACCTATTCTTCCCACTCCCTCACTATAGCAGTTTGGCATTATTTACTAATTCCAAAAACAGGTGTTGGATTATGTTTGTGAAATAGTCTTTTCCTCTGGGGATATTAGATTATATTGGATTCAGAGGTTTTGCTTTTACTTGATTAAATAATGCTTAAGCCTTTGATTGGGACACATCAGTAGGACATTGAGCCCCCACCCCCTTAGTAGGCGGGAACTCAAAGAGAAAGTGTGCTGCAGAGAAGGGAGTTGGAGTTTTGAGCTGGAGGCCCAGAAGAAATCACACCGAGGAGCAGAGCAGCTGAGCCCCGAGGGAATCAAGCCCCAGGGAGAAAGACAGAGCCGGTCACATGATAGTCTACAGCTGGGCTTGTGGAGAGAGCAGGGCAGCTGAGCCGGGAGAGAAACAAGCCCTGGGAAGAGAGGAACTCAGGAAGCCTGAAGCCATTGTCAGACATCGGCAGCCATCTTGCTCCAACATGTGGCAACGGATTTTGGTGAGGGAAGTTAACTTATGTTTTATGGCCTGCTAACTGTAAGCTTCTACCCCAAGTAAATAAGTTTTATAAAAGCCAACAGATTTCTGGTATTTTGCATCAGCACCCCTTTGGCTGGGTAAAACACTCCCTTCAGAACCTTTTATGGCTACTGCCTTTATATCAATGATACAAGTTCTTCCATTGCTAGAATGAAAATAAGTCTACTTTAGTTCATAATTACATTCTCCCTATATGCTTGTTCATTCCTCAAACTTGAGGATTTGGGGATGGTGATGCCCACTCTGCTTCCGATTTTGAAAGACAGTTGTGCCAGATATATTCTTGGTTGGCAGTTTTTGCTTTCTGCATTTAAATATGCAATCCCACTACATTCTTCATCCTTGGTTCTGATGAGGCATTGGCACATAATTATTTTGAGACTCCCTCATATGTGGCAAATTGTTTCTCTCTTGCAGCTTTCAGAATTCTCTTTTTTTCGTTGTCATTTGAAAGTTTGATGATGATATGTCTTAGTATGGATCCATTTGTATTTATAGTGTATAGAGTTCCCTGAACATCTTGAATGTCAATATTCATGTCTCTTGTTAAATTTGGGAAGTTTTTAATCATTGTCCTTTTTTTAATATTACCTCTGCTTCTTTCTCTGTTTCTTCTCTTTCTGGGATTCCCACCATGTGTATATTGGTATACTTGATGGTGTCCCATAGGTCTTCAGGCTCTGTTTATGTTTCTGCATTCTTTCTTCTTCTGTTTCTCAGACCAGATGATTTCAATTGTCTTATCTTCAAGCTGACTGATTCTTCTGTCAGCACCATCCTGCTTTTGGACCCCTCTGGGGAATTTTTAAATTCTGTTACTGTGGTCTTCAGCTCTGTTTCCCCACTTTCATAATTCCCATCTCTCCATTGATATTCTCTTTGTGTTCATCTATTCTTTTCCTATTTTCCTTTAGTTCTTTGACTATGTTTTCCTATAGCTCTTTGAATATATTTAAGTACATTTTGTTTTAAAGTCTTTGCCCACTATGTACCAAGTCCAGTCCTCCTCACTGATGGTTTCTACTGCTTTAATCTTCTCCTTTGCCTGTGATATCAACTCCTGTTTCTTTGTATTCTGTTGTTGAAACCTGAACATTTTGATATTTTAAAGTGGGTTTAGACTCTGGGGTATTTCTTTCTTAAGCTTGTTTCCAACTACTGTTATGACAGAGCTTTCCTTGCATGCCAGGAGCAAACAAAAAAATAAAAGAGAAGGTAAAGGAGGAAAACATTTTCCCCAGTTTCTGAAGATTGACTTGTGCAAGTGTTCTTCTTCAGAGTTTATCCATACAATGAATTTAGAGACTAGCTCAAGGCCAAGGTGTAGGTGCCACCCTGATCTTTTCTATGTATGCATCTTGTCTTGGGCATGCACATGTAGCCCTAAGTGTTCCCCGGTTTATATGACATGGATGTTCCCTCTTGCCTAGGAAACAATTCCCTCACACTGCCCAGTGCTGCACTGTATGCCCTATGGCCAGCAATTCCTTGCCCCAGGCAGCCACATGACTGGTCTCCCGCAGCCTTCTGTAGGACAGTTCTGTGAACTACCTTCTATTAATACACGCAGGGCAAGTTCTGGCACCGCACATCTCAGGCCTAAGACAATGGTCTCAGGCCACCATAAGACAGATTGGGACAGACATCTTAGTACGTGCATGAGGGTTACTTTACTCCCCCGAGAACCCAGGACCAGGGATCCATACTGGAAACATATGCTGGTTCTGCACTGAGCTGGTGAAGGGTGAGGAAGGAGACATCCAGGGTACTGCAAGATCCTCATGCTATTAAGTATTCTCTTTCTTGATTTGGTGCTCATTCTGCTATTCCAGTCCTTTAACTGTTTTCTGGACTTGGAGAAAGATTTTTCTGCCAGGGCTTGCTGGTTGTCTTTGTAGTATTATCAGTCATAGTAGCAGTAATAGTAATAGTAGTAGTTGTAATTGTATCTGTTCCCTGCCAGAATGCATTTACATAGGCACCGAGGCCAATGCCTTTTTGGCAAGTAGATTTTATATTCTACTTTCAGTATCATCGGTTCATTGTTTGTGTCATGATTCCCACATACATTTATTTTAGAATTATGTATTTATTCTCTATTTATTTGGAAAAAAAATTCAAAGGCTCATTTTAATATGGCTGCACCTAATACTGCTCAAACGATATTTTAATTTCCTCTTTAGTGATTGAAATCCTCAGCTCTGGAACCCTTGAGTTTTACCCCTGCCTTCAGCATTCCTGATTTTTCTCTGTTTCATCAAATGAAGAAAGTAAATAATAATAGTACTGACCTTACAGGAGTGTTTTAAGCATTGAGTGAGTCAATATCTGTGACGTGCTGAGAACAGCAGCAGGCCTGGGCCAACAGCTCACAAAGAGGAGGCTGTGGCTCCTACACCGGCGGCAGCTTTTCCTTCGCTGCTTATTTGCTTCCACTCTTCTTCTCTTAAACAGACTTGTCAAAGGTTTCTTCGTCTTACCTTGACTGATTACTTTAAGGTTCTGGCTGCTATGTTTTGTATTTCATCTCTTTAGCATCTTGCGTGGTATTTGCCAGCATTCTTCTGTTCTGTAATTAGTTCGTTTCTTTTCAGTATTTCCTGTTTCTGGATACATGCATAAAGATTTATAACTTTTTGTTCCCC